>MZZL01000403.1:0-22761 GCA_002749535.1 Apophysomyces variabilis | reverse complement strand
TTTTTTTTTTTTTTTTTTCGAAACTTTGGCCCATACCGTGACTATCAATTTGATGTTGAAAGCGCAGTAAGCAAGAGTAGAAGATTTTCTATCCACACGGATTACGCGCGTCATACAGGGCGAACATGCAAATGGTACATTAGAACTTTTATTTCAGTGCTTGATACGATGTATAGAGATTGTTGTCCTGTAGATAGAATGCGTAAAATTTACTCGTATGGATTGGTCAATTATTGTAGGCTTAGCTATCCCGTATATTTGCGTACTTGGAAACAGAAAATAAACATTGCAGTCATACACGGACATAAACTTTCGAGGATTCTTGTTCAAAACACATGTCAGCGGTGACACCATGACATTCAACCTTCGTTAAAAGTACCGTACAGGTGTCGCCATCTGATTAAGTTAACCAAATAAAATCCAAAATAGACCAGTGCCGTCAGTGATAATATCAGGATAAAATATTTATTCTATCTCTGTTGACAAGTCGAGTGACATTAAATATATGGCATAATATATTTACAAATATCCAGTCGCTTCTTGCAAATTCGCTTGGCGCATTTGGAAAACTGAGCTTGACGTTGTCAAACCGTATTGCTCTAAATATTTTACCTCATCATATCAATTGTAGTGTAAGCGAAAGAGTATCCAAAGAACTCTTTGCTGCTCTTTTCGCGAGCAGGAAATCTTGACCACTAGCAGTAGATCTCAAACTTTGATATCAAAACTGGGATTCTCCATGTGAGATATTCTTAAGATGCATCAGGTGTGTCATATTGTGGTTTGCATCCCATGAAGGCGTCCTATAGAGCTTTGGAAATTACATTCATTTTTCACACTATGGAACTTTGTAGAAGAGGAGGAGAGAACATAAAGTTCCGTTCCTTGTTACATTTAATTTTGATTAGCAATCTTGTCTTTATGTAATTGTCGTATTGGACGCAAAAAATGATAGAAATGCCCACCCAAACTAGATCAATCGTTTAATTTTAATGGGCTGCGATATTCCTTGTCATGCATTGTGAACATGTTTCTTGGGAAACACAGTAGTGATCAAGTGCCTGAATCACACCATAGAAAACATAACTATGCGCATTGGTCTATCTCTGCCCTTTTCCTTTTGACATTTGATTAAAAAGGCTAGACTACATATGTGGAAACAAACAATGTAAACCTTGATATACATAACTGCCAAATTAGTGCTATATCCCGGTACAAAGTGTTTGAGAGTAGCTATCCTTTCTCAGTCTAGATTCAGAAGCAAAGGAGTGGTTTGGAACTTTCCAGAGAATCTTTAGATGTCTTTCAACTTGTCTTCTTGCTAACTAGAATTGTCACCGGCCCCTGAACGGGTTGTTAAGGAATTTCTATCTATAACGGAACGCAGCATCCGTGAGCTGAACGTTTTCACAAGTCTGATCACTGTAACTGTATCCTAACCCCGTACGTTTCCATAAAAAGTTCTATCGTAAGAAAGTTGTCACTTTGAAACGACTATCCTTAAGAACAATTACAGAAGTGGCATATAGGAAGACAAAGTATCAATGACAGATAGTCATTGTTATTGAGGCCCGAGAAAACTGTTATCATTGAAGTTGGATAGGAAGGCCTTCTATTCGCATCAGTTATCTTGCGAGCTTTTCACCAGTATCCCAGTTGAATGGCAATGACTACTAAGGAGATGTTTGGGTTTTTAAAAACCTTAGATTCTATATGATCTTTGAAACAGCCACTCGTAACACAAGGATTTGATGTTAGCACATGTTTGCGTAGCGTTGGCTTAGAGATACCCGCTGCATCTATCGGTGATGCCGGCGCATTTTGATCGGGCAGATAGGGGATGAAGCCATTCATCACTGAACACAACTTCGCCAATGCTTTCCTCTGCATGCAGAGAGAAGTTGGATACATGACTTACTTTATAATGGTTAAGATGATTTTTTCTAATAATTACATTCAGAACAACAAATTATTTTATTCTATGAGAAAAGCGTATTTGACTGCTTTCATACTGATCGAGCAAAGCGACAATATACTTTTGGTAGGAAGGTACCGGAATGTCTACAATCAATTTCCATTATTCAAGGTAGAAAACAAGGTCGTAACATTATCTTCACCGGTACAGGAGGATACCCTTCTATCAACAGCTGAACTTGGGTTGCCTCATGCAATCATTAATTGCTACATGCTTTTCTCAAAAAGAAAACAAAGTGATAGTGATCCAGCAAGCGTCTATGAAAGGAACACATCTGAAATTAGTCATGATGTGCTGCCTTACGCTGCCCTCGGATTTGGTGCACTACATTCTTCTACAACACATGACGATCACAAAAACTTTACTATCTCAACTGTCAAATACAAGTCTATTGTTCACACACAGTTAAAATAACGAGCAATCAAAGTAAGAACTAAAGAACTTCAACATCAAATCAGCATATGTACGACTTGAACTGATTGAATCACTTGCAGACAATATAAGCTAATGCATGTAGTTTGTAACAATCCTTGCTGAACCACGCGCAACGTGCTAATGACGTAAGGTTACATAGACCAAGTAATACTTCGTTATCGTGAACTCATGGCTTTACAATGCATCATTATCCTCCCAAGGATGACTTCCATGAATGTGTTATCATCCGCTCCATTTTTGTCTGAAAGAGAGACCAGCTAACTTTATATTGTTTTTTCAAAGCAGAGAGCGACCAAAGAAAGAGAAAGGAAGAATGGGCCCGAGGCAATCATTGGATCCACTAATCTTCTCAGATAATGAGTGCTCTTAAATATTCGGTTTATGGCGCGCATGGGAAAACAAGCTAATTCTCCATCGTGTTCCTGGTTTGGTTATTCTGTCCATATGATCCTACAAGCGAATTTGACGTTACGGCTAAAAGGCAGCGATGGAGCAAGCTTTGCTTAGATAATTCTTCATTAAAGCTTTGTTCGACTTTGTTGTTAAACGGCTAGTATCCCAAGTAGGAAAGAGTTTGCAGTAAGTAACGATCACTTTAGCTGCTTAGCATTAATTTCTTTTACACATAGGTGCAACAGATAGAAACGCAAATATAAGGATTGTCCGTTTGCAATGTACCACTTTTAGCAAGCATTTGCCTCTCAGCAACGATCACATCAACCCCTGGGTCCAAGACGTTTTTGAGCTCCGCGTAACCAACAAATAACAGGCCATTTTTAGCTTGGCAATAGCCCCCTTCACCCTGCCGTTTTACTTTGTCCTATTCTGAGATAAGTCTGCTTCATACGTCCTTCGTGAATATCTCCTATGCAAGTGGGGGCATGTTAATCCATTGAATGTTCAATAACCTTCTGTAGCGAAGCTCTTGTAGCTGATAATACTTTCGTATTCTACATATTCGACGTTCGTTGCTAAGGACGTATATAATAAGTTCATAGCGTATGACAAGTGTTGATGCACAACTTTTCTGCCATGCTGTCTTCATGGGTAAGACATACGTATCTTTAAGCGATCTTTTTTCGCTGCCAAAGCTTTTCTGATCCGTGCCACAGGCACTATAAAACTTGGGTAGAGTCGGGTTCAAATAGTCGGCTGTATTCAAGAAAAGCGTAACGCAGAAAATGGAGTGATTGGACACTGCTTTTAGCGTACGGTCGTTGATGACTCAAACTTACTATCGTAGCTCTGTGTACCGTAACGATCAATTGGACCTGATTTGTGTAACATTCAGGTACATGCAGATGACTCATTGTTACACATACGAACAAGGAACAAGCCGCGCATTTTACCGTTCCCGAAAGAGCGTGCGAAGAAACGGGTGAAGAAAAGTGTGCTTTATTTTCGAGCATCTAAATAGAAAATCTACAGTGAAAGCGAAAAAGAAAAAAGGAATAACAAATATAACTAAGTAATATGAAATGACTTATGGCTAGAAAGGTCGCCAACGTTGAAATGTTATACAGAATGCATGAGGAATCGAGGAATTGGAAAAAGAGGGGGATCAAACTAGAAATAAAGGAAGAAATAAAAAATGAACCCATCGCATTGAACTTAGTCATCCATGTCTTGTTCGTGAATCTTTCCTTCCTCCTGTCGCACTCGGGCAAGCGTTCTTCTCGTCTCAGTATACCAGTCGATCATCGTCAAAAACAAGACTTCACCTCCAGAGGCAAGGAATAAGGCGACGGTTAGGCCGACCCACAATCCGGTAAGTTCCCATCCAGCTTTGAAGGTCAATGCAAGTCCAAAAGGAATAGCAAGGAGATAATAAGCGAACAAGTTGATATAGGCTGCTACTTTCTGGCGTCCCAGTCCGCGGATCACACCACCGCAAACACCGGCAAGACCATCGGCAACCTGGAACAATGCACAGAGAGGTAGAATATGCGCAACCCGTTGGACAACGTCAACATCCGAAGTAAACAGATAACCGAAGAACGAACGTGTCGTGAAGAAAAAGAACGAGTTGAGTAGGCCGAAACCGACGGCGAACATCAAAGCCATGGATGAAGCTTGCTTTGCTCTATCAGGCAGGCCGGCTCCTAATGCATTGCCGACCCGATTGGAAGCTGCGACAGAAATTCCAAACGGAATGGTATATGTAGCCGAACACGAAGTAAGTAAGATCGATTGCGCAGCCAAGTTAACAGTTCCCAAGTACGAAGCTAAAAAAGAGAAATTGCCATATTTAGTTTTACCCAACCGTAAGCAACAAAGGAATGATGACTCACAAGCTAATGCGGAAATTTCAAAAGCCCACCATTCACTGCAGACCATCATAATGCCTGGTACTGCCAAACGAATAAATGGCCACCATTCAGTTAAGGCTTCACGGCTCCATCCACCCCAAGCTGCCTTGCCCTCAAAATAATGAATGTAACCAAGAAGCATGATAAGCATCAACCAGTAACTAATACCGGTTGCCAGAGGAGCACCAACAAAGCCCAGCTTGAATGGTTCGCAATACACTAGCATATAATTAACTCCAAAGTTCACCGGGGATACGATCATCAAGACGTAAGTAGATGCCTTCATGATCCCTTGGGCTTGCAGATACTTTTTAATTGCTTCAAATGCAATGAATGCAGGAGCACCAAGTAATAATATGCGTAGGAATAAACCTAAATGGTGAAAGTTAAGTAATCTGTTTTTCTTGGTCACACCAATCGTTTGTTTGTCTTTAAAGTTACCTGCATGGTGAGCCAATTCTGGTTCTTGATCCAGTGATAACAGAATACTAGTTGCATTCCACCAAACAATGGCAATGGGTATAAACATGAGACCAAGGATTAACAAAGCTCGTTGAAGATGAATTCCCACAAGGGTCTTGTCGTGGGCACCTGTCCAAGCCTGGGAGCACAGAGTGTCCAATGCCGTTGCCGTGCCAAAAGCAACACTGTAAAAGTTTCTTTTTTTAGACTTGCGTATCTAGGACGACGTTTGACAGGTTTACCTCCAAGCAGAGACATTCGCAAACATCGTGGCTAAAGCAGATGCAGCCAATTCAGTTGGACCCTTTGTTGGAAGAGAGAATAGTTCGTGATGTGTGAGTGGTCTGTGTACTAAAACCGAATTCGGTCGATTGGGAATTCTAAGTTGACTTACGAGATGGCCAAGAGTGAAGATACTAGCTAGTTGTAAGGAATTTTGTAACAAATAAGTTCCAATTACTGGCAAACTATTCAACAATAGCCATCGGCATTCGATGGACCAAGTGGTGTCTCTTTCATCTTCGGTTAGTTTTCCAGGAACAAGTGGAGTTCTCTCGGTAGGCGTCTGAGAAACAGATGATGCGTAAGATGCAGACTCATCAACCTCAGGAGATGGGGAACGCATCTCTTTGTTATTATAAGAATAAGAGAATAAAAGGTAAAGAAAAGAGAGAAAGAAAAAGAAAAAAAAAGAACCCAAAATCAAAACTTTTTTATGGTCCAAAAATTTTGGCTTTTTTTTTCTTGTGCAACCGAAGACACGATCTCCGATCCACCATTGAAATGGAAGGAAGGCTTTCCCAAAAAAGGACGCTTTATCTCCCCGGCGACCGGTTAAGCTTTACTCCTTTTGTTCTATCGAGAATAAGTAATGTAGGGAAGTGAAAAGAGAGATTAAACATACCAAAACGTTCGCTCGTAACTTGCCATGGAAATTGATTAAACAGAGCTTGTCAATTTAAGGATCTTTCTAGAACATTTGAGTCAGATATCAGCCGTACGGAACAGGTCCCAGTTCTGAAACCTGTCATCCTGACATTGACCCCTCTGTCATGTTAACTTGCACAAAAACCTTCCTGAAACAATGGATGGTGACAGCTAAGGTTACCATTACTATAGAAGACCACAGATCACAAACACTATTTATCACATTTTACCATATCCGTGTCTGTTGGATGCAAATGGCCTAAATCGCAAAATGCCGCTGCATATGAGTCCAAAAGAAGACAAATGCAAAACCGACATGATCGGTTTTGATCCAGACCCCTGGGTAGTTACTGGAATTCTGTAATGTCTTTATATTCATGATGTGGCGAGCGAACTTAAGGTTTCCATATAAACTTCATCAGGTGTAGAGTAGCGAATAAAAGTGGGGTTTCTATAATAGCGGCATAAAACACAACACGAATCCCAACCATAGACATACGACATAACTTTGGTTTATTCCGCAATGGGCTTTTTCCTTTGCTTGGCTAGGAGAATCGTTGCACAAAGAGCTGATTTAGAAGCAGTAAAAGTTTTGTACCCTGGAGCCACAGCATACTACGTGACACCTCCCGTGATGACAAACAATGCGAAAGTTTTTAGTGATTGAAATAGTTATGTGTCGCAGTTGCAGCCAGGGCTGCTTTGCAATGACTATTGCTTCTCCCTTTTTCTTCTTTTTTGTTTCTTAAATGGCGCCCATATCGTAAACACGGAACATGAGTGTTTCAGTAACTTGTAGCTTAGCAAAAAAAGCAGCATACAGAATAAGGCCAAAGCCAAAAGGAGGGTGTGTACTCATGCTGATTAAGAATACGGGCGTCCTCACTTTTAGGTCAAATTGACTTTAGTCTCGACATTAAGCTGCCGGTTCATATGTACGCTTTCCTTTTGTTTTATACCAAGTCCAACCACAAAACATCCTATTCTTTAAAATCCAAAACTTTTCGCCAATACATCCCATTCAGAGTCATTCATTTGTGAAGCCTGTTGCGCTGCGGAACTGGCATTGCCTTGTGTCCGCCCTATCAAATGTTCCCGGATCATCCTTAACCGCTCCACTGCTTTTTTCGGGCCGTGTCCATCCTCATTTTGCACTTCTTGCTGCGCTTCTTTAACAATGGTTTGTAATGCCGGAGGAAGACCATAGATATCATCAACATAACGTGATTCTTGCAGATAAGCAACGATGTCTTCAATCTCCAGAAAATGGGACATTTGCTTTTGTCGTTCTTTTTCTGCAATGCTGTGTTCATGGTCATACTGATGACGATAGGATCTGTAACTGCTTGAATGAATGTCCATATCCTCACCGTGGAGTTCGTCGGTGTAATTGGTCGTATTCAGGAACGCACGCACCTCTGCCCCGTCATTCATATGCACAGTAGGCTTTTGCAATGGCTCAGCAAGCGTGTTTCCCGGAAAGAATGATCCTGACTTTCCAGACTGTCCAAACGATTCAAAATGATCGTCCAAGCTATTTGTCGTTTGTTCATGGTGAGTTCGAAATGACCCCTGTGATGTTGATGACGATGGGGTATATCGACTGGTGGATGCCAGAGTTTCGTCATGCCGAATAGACTTTTGTGTGGAAGGACCAGCTTTATCCGACCAAGGATTCATTTTGATACTGAAGGCGAAGGAAACTGTAATATTGCCCAAGTCTTAACCTTTTATTGTTTCTTACAAATAATCATTTAAGAGGAGCGCTGTTCAAAAATTAAAGTCGAACAGTCCTTGCTTTGGGAGACTTTTCTTGCTATCTTTGATGGTGTATTTACCATACTAATGAAAATAGTTCAAAAAAACAGGTAAGAGAGCGCTAAACATAGCGTATGCTTTTTCCTTACATTCTTCTCCGGGTCAAATACTTCCCACCGACTAGCAGGGAAGATGTGTTTGTTCTTCTCATACCATCCTCTTTCTACCACCTTGCCTGCATGAGACTATTCCGAATTATCAGTATTCCCAAATCCTTCCACAAGTTCGTACCTCATCCTTCTCTACAGTAGCATCATTAATCAGTCGGACATCATCGTGAACGTCAAAGTTGAATAATGGGCCTGATTTTCCTCGTGCTTTGTTGATAATGAAATCATAGAACGTATAATGCTGCAGAAAACCCCGCGTGAGCTATGAGCGTAACAGCTTCTCGCAACTTACATGAGGTATGATTATGTCCTCCTTAACATACAGCAAGTTATCTACATTCACACCACGCAGTTCAGGAAATTGTTGACGGCAGGCATCCAAAAACTGTGAAATTGTATCTCCTTTTTTACACTATAAATTATATCAGCAATGTCATGGAAATATTGACTAAAGTGCTATAGTGTTACCTGAACCATCTTTCGATGACCACTGCCATCCCAGTATGAATACGTGATACTGATTGTTTCCTCTGTATATGCAAAGTAAGGACTGAAGCCCATAAGTATGGATCTGCCCCGTTTTAGTTATCCATGCTTGAACTCACTTTTGATTTCTTCCTGTTTTTTCAACCACTCTTTGCGCAACTCTTCACGTTCCTGCCGTTCTTTCTCCTCTCTTTCTCGATCTGGCAAGAAGCTGGTGTCTACAGTAGGATCTTTTAACATCCTGCGCCTTTTTGATTTGCCGTTTGATTCTCCTCCTGACGATCCTGCGTCATTCACGGGTACTTCATCGTCTCTTTCTACATCTTCCGCTTCCTCTTCTTCATCATTGGCAAATGAGAGCTTCATCACTTGTTTCTTCTTTCTTTTCTTTTTCTTTTCCTCTCTTTAGATAAATCAGTTTCCCAACAATCCAATAGCTAGAATAGTGCACACTCACCCCAATGGTGCTGTCTTGGCAGCTTCCCGTTGCTGTTGTTCTTCGAGATTCTCTTTGATTTTTCGGTAATCCCTTAGTTCCGTCAAACCAATCGTGCTGCTCTTCAGCTGTGATTCGATATCTGTGGTCGTTGCCACAAATTTGTCCGCACCGACACGAACTTCATTTTGCTAGATCCAGAACGATTAGAAATAAATGACGATCATTAACAGATGCAAACTCACTTTAGAGATCTTCTGCCTTTCTCTTTCCGATTCTTCGTATATCTTTCGTCGCGCTTTCTCCAGCATCACTTGACGCTGACCTTCTACTTTCGAATCCATATTTGCGTTTGATCAAAAAGATGCAATGGGTTACGACTGGGTAAGAGCACCTGGCTTTTGATAGGACGTTTTCTAAAACCGCTTCACTCGCACCCAGGATTGGCTTTCTCGGAAAATTCCGGGGTGACCGCTCAAATGGTTCGGCTTATGTCTCCGGACAAGCAACTGCCTCCATACAATTGTCATAGCTCCAAACACAATAGTACTATATGGCAGGTACTACGTACTACGTTTTCAGGCGACATCCCATTTATAACGTAGCGTATCTGAATAATGCAGTTTGGTAATTCCAGAAGATTAACTGTAAAGACAAAATTGACTTTCTGACACTACAAACTGCAGCCAACGAATGCTACAATATGAGGCTTGAATGCTAGTATTAAATGTGACACCTAAATAAAGATTAAGCGAAAAGAAAAAAAGAACATCTTTTTCTTGGATGAAAAACGTTCATCAATATTACGCGATCTATTGGACCAGCAACTGCTCCTTTCGCTTTTATTGACTTGCTTAGTAAAAGAAGATTATTTAAAATCATATGCTAAGGAACAACAACTGCAGTCTTCGTAATTTTACTAAATTTGGTATCGCGATGGAGTCGATATTGGTGGGAACAAGAACTGTAGCCCTGTATCTTATTAGACAAAACTGACTTAGTTTCAAATATCTGCTTTAAAGGTTTCGTTGTTTAAGTAAAATACAAAGACGGATAAACAGGTTGAAGCTCAATGTCTGATGATCATGCCGATCTTGACTCGCATATACAGTATCACTAGGATAAACAAGGAAAGAACCAAAAAACAAAAAGGAAGAAGGACAAATATGTTTCCTTTAACAGACGACTTATTTACAAGTTGGGATATCAAAGAATTAGAAAATAAGAATCCTTGTTGTTATAAGCGGCCAACACTCTATGAAGAACGTCTTCAGCCAGCATGAGTGTGAGATAGCATGCATACATTCTAGAGTTTTACTAGGTCAAATTTGGCCTGCTTGGTGCATGCCTTTTCTTGTTATCTTTTTCAGAAAGCAGATGGTGGGAACCAGCATCATTTCTTTGTCTTTTGGCTTGGCAATCGCGTGCATATATGGCAAAACGACAGTAAACTCTCACATAATCGAGAGAAAAAGAAGTTTTATATTCTGCATGCATATTTGATGAGTCCATTGAAGTTATCAGCCAATGGGAATAATAATATGGTAAAGTATAAATATTGCACACATTTACTGCTCTTTACGAGCGCTGCATACAGAGATATAGCTTGTTTCTCCTTCCATCTTCTTATCTTCCATTGCTATGCTGAACTACAAGTCTATCAACTTTCGCTGGGAAGGTGGACGACGACTGGCAGACAATCAGGATGTCGCCTATATTCTTCCAAGTGACCAAAGCGAAGTGGACCGACTTCAACTGAATCACCAGATGTGGAAGTCAGTTATATATAAACTATAAAGGCTTGTTATTGATCCAGTCTCTCTAGGATTGTACTACAGGGGTGAGGCTACCATATCGATGAGCACACAACTAAACCAGGTTATTTTCAAGATTATACAAATCGCCTATACACGAAAAACTCGTCAAGGGCATTCGTGTCTTGGACATCGGTTGTGGACCTGGATGGTGGACACTGGTAATCAATGAAGAACAGATACGCATCAGTATCGCACATCCAACTGATCTTTTCCAAGGATATGGCCAAGGCTTATCCCAACTCTGAGTTTGTAGGCATTGATATGGCAGACATATTTGTCACCAAGAATGTCCCTCCCAACGTGTCATTCCAAGTCATGAATGCCGGTACAGGATTGGACTTCCCGGATGAGTCATTCGATTTCGTCTTTCAGCGATTCCTTGTCATGGGCTTTTCTGTAGAACAGTACCTGCAATCTGTGAAAGAGATGAAGCGCGTTTTGAAATCCGGAGGTTCCATTGAGATACTGGAACTTGTGAACGTTTATGACGACGCTGGTCCTGCACTTTGTCAAATTTCATCATGGAGTAAATATCCAGATACATAATTTGATCGGATCCATCTTTCCAATCTAACATCAATTTCTCTATCAGTTAATGATGCTATGCAAGCTCGTGGATTGGACTCGTTTATCGCAGACAAAATTTCAGGATATCTACAAGACGCAGGATACTGCAATATCACGGATTTCAACTACAACATACCCATTGGTAACGTAACTGGCAAAAGATAGACGTTATCTTACACAGTTTACCCGTTATTTAGGTACATGGGGAGGCGACATTGGCAAAATGTTCTTGGCAATACAGCGTATGGCACTTGCTGCTGTCAAAGTCATGGTTACCGAGCTGGTACATGTTACGGAAGAAGAGTATCTGAAAACAATGGCAAAGGCACTTAAGGAAACCAACAGTTATCATCCCTTTACGCGGTTCAGACTTATTCACGGTGTTAAGTCAACTAGTTGTTAAAAACCGCTAAAACCATATGTATAAACATAGGCAAAATGTTATGTTGAAGTTCATCTATACATATCCTTTTCAAAATGTTTACCCACCCAGTTCATGTTCGTTACATCGAACACAGACAAAAACAACAAGCTTTATAAAAACATTGATTGCTCGAAAGCTTGATTTTCTGAAATTTCAATACGAGCATTGTGCGCAGGTGGATACTCGCTCATTGAAAATTGATATTACATAGCATCCTTCGGTGCGCATGATTACCGAGTTTTGTACATAGAAAACTTGCAAATTGTGCTATGAGCCCCTCGAAGGAAAGGAATCACACTCCTCGTTTTTTTATGCTGCCAGCTCTGCTACTACAAATCTTCGAAATGGATCTTCACAACAGATACCACAGACGCTGACTCCGATTCGATGCGATGCGATGCTGGTCACCGTGTTGCACGAGAATTACTTCGAAGATAAGACAACGTTCGTACAGTGTTATCAAAGGTATTAACGATGGATAACTCTACCCGACTCTGCGTCGGTTTCCTGCCCATTCTACGTAAGTGTAAGTTTAAGCACTTGGTTCCTGTTTTAATGACACACGCTTATCTCTTAGGCAGACGTTGTTCATGCTCGACGCAGAAATTAACCTAGCAAGAGCGCAAAATTTTATTTGGTCAACTACGTTGCTCAACCTTTTCTTTAAGCCGCCCTATGCAATTCTTTTGCTGAATTGCGTTTAAAGATTTATGGTTGGTTTAGTATAGGTTGAGATGCTGCTGAAACTCTGACGACAATCGATTTCCAAAGTTCGTACGTTCATAGCAACTTCGGTATAAAGAAGAAGCTTACAACATCAAATGACAGTCATCAATCAACGTCTACCTTGGCAGATCCAAACAAGGAAATAACGTTCATTTTATCTCGTAGTTTGGAGTGGATGCAATTCACGAGAATTGATGCAGATATCAGGATCTGGAGCAATACTGGTACTATTGCTCGTCGGATGAGTGGTTTGTGAGGAAGAGATAGCAAAGTCCTCTTTGGAAGGCTCTAATGAACAAGGTTACAATACAAAACTGGTAAATAGTTCTTTTACGCACGTAATTGGGAGCGTATATCTGAGTCGCTTAAACTCATTGATATGATACCCATTGAGTTCTCCCTTTGCAGAGGCCATATCTAAGATAATGGACATGATTCAGATATCGTCATGCTGTTTCCACACGCTCACCTTCTTGAAACGTTTGGTATTGACAATTTCCGCGTCTTTGTCTATTAAATTCTCGGTTAAAGCAGTAGCTGGTATGACTGTGACCTTGATCGATTGAAACTTTAGATATTTTTTGCCAGGCAGAAATTCTTGCTGTATCTCTTCCTGTCTCTCTTCCTCCGCCATTTCTCCTTCTTTCCCGCTGATATACGATTCCATATCCGTTATATACTCTCTATCTTCGTGTTGCCTAATAATGTTCACCGTATTATCGGACTGCACCGTACTTAGCTTTGGTAGAACCTCGTTGTTAGGCTGCCGTGCACTGTCAGAGAGAGTAGCGGCATTTGAAGCGCTCGTTTCTGAGCGTGCTCTTTTTCCAAGAGTAACTGTGGGCGGCGAAGGCGCTGATTGCAATTTCTTCTTCGATACCGGAGGTAGTGAATCGGTTTCTCCAATAAAATCATCAAATATATCTTCAAGGGACTTTTCAACTGTGGTTGTCAAATGTGGATGGACGCGGTCAGCGGTCTCCTGCTTTTGTTGAAGGTTACAGCTTGATCCTGCCATATTTGATTGACATAAAGCATCAAGCGAGAGAGCAACGTTTGGATTAGCGAGACGGTCATTGGAATTATATACGATCGCCCAGCCAATCTCATCCTCACATATTGGTCGCTTGTTACTGTAGGTTTCTTAAATATGTGCAATAAATCATTTCGTACTTTGCCATACCGCTGATGTAATATCTTGACGACGTTCCTCCAAAATTCATTGTGCATCTCTATACCTTTGGGTTCCACCACAACACGGTTTTCTTTTACAATATCATATTTCATGCGCCTATCCTCAAAGCTGGCTAGAGTCACCGTGCCATCACCTAACTCAATCATATTTCTTACGCGATCCAACTATCCATTCATAAATATCACTAGTTCACAGGTTTTACCGTAAGAAGATAATCAGTACCTGGCTTTGATCGTATAGAATAAATTCGGTATCTGAAAATATGGATTGTCGATCAAGATGTGGCGAAAAATCAGGTATGCCAAATGGACCCTGAAAATCTTCGTCAGCGGGAGGTGGAATTGAGTTGATCGGCATCGAAAATCCGTCATCTTTTGTTCTCAACATTGTTTCGAAGTATTCATTGGATATAATTGGCCGCGCACCTAGCAAGCAATAGACCACTTTAAGGCTCATGCGAATAGTGAGTACATACAGGTGAGTGCAGCGAAGTTGCCAATCCTTAGTGATTTTGAATCCTTGAATACGATATGGTTTAGTCGGTCATAAGCATGAACTTTCCATATACCAAGCTCATATGCATATCGAAATAATTCCTCCTTTTTCTGTCTACTTAACGAGGCTCGACATACTATCATAGGAATCCATCTCAACCTTTGTCTGGTAAGCATTATGTCTAACTAGTCGATCGGAAGTTACCTTAACAAAGAATTTAATGTCCCGAATTTGACAATATCATGCTCGTGAACGAAGCCAGTTGAATTGTGGTGCAACTCTTCGTTAATATAAGTTCCGTATTTGGATTGGTCTTTAATTGATATGGCTGGGCGGCTGTTGATGTTGACCTGCGATAGGATGCCGATCAGCTACTGCAATATCTTTCCCCCGAGAAATATACTGTTTGTTCGTAGTCGACTGCTTCCACATTCACAATGGCATGCGTGCGACTAACTGATTTATCATCGGCAATGGTAATGTCTGCATCTATCTCGCTTGTTAAACAACACCTTGTCACTCTCGCTTTTACTATGGAGTTAGCATACCTCTTCGACCGACGGTGTATGACTTTCCCGGTCGCAGCAGGATTTTATGATCCGTGTCTAACCGACTTAGAATACCAAGAATCCCGATCATTAATGTTGTACCTTTGCCCTTGAGCGTTTTTATTAAAAACCACATGGAGGAATGTTAGGTATAGTGGGAATCTGTCAGCGATCACAAGAGATGCTTAATTCCAAGTAGGGAATTGCCTCTTCGGGTGCCAACATGAATGAAGTCACATAATCCCGACATCAATCGGTTATTCACCATGCTTTTTCTGATGCGCGGCTCTTAGGAAGTTGTTAATTTAATTGAATACAATACGTTATCCGGTAGGTAAAAAAAGAGTATATGCATCACAGTAGCGGCTTCTTTATTATTGAAGAAGAGATGCCCTCGTAAGCTGTGAACGCCCGGATCGGAAGATCAGCTTCACTCAGATGCCGGAAACTTGTATGCAAGCGGGCCAGCACCAAAAAGGGTTACCCATGGTACGTAAGAGCAAGACTTTCCAAATGACTTTTTCATTAAAGAAAGTTTAATGACATCCCTTAATGACCATTATCCCTTAAGCAGTTTCCAGTTGAATGGATATTGATTGATAATAGTTGGGAAGCAGCAAATTCTGATGGGAAAACGGGCCGTTCCGGGAGGTTAACGACGTCATAGATTTCGGGGTCTTAAAAACGTTGGGATCTCTCATTTCATAAAAAAAAACAAGCGCCTCCAACCTCTTACGACACTTGATACGATGTTTACTAGAGCTATCACCCGCTCCGCGCGTTTAGCACGCCCCACTTTCATGCGTCGCGGTGGTGGACATGGTGCACCACAATATAACGAACCCGGAGGATACCTCTTCGCGGAAAAGGTATGTTCCATTTTTCCGTAATCCCCTCTTTCAACGATGACGCATTTGAATACCTTGCTTGTCAATTATGGAATACCAGACTTGCTCCAGTCTACGGTTACAGTTACAAAACGTATAACACATAAGAATAAGTACTAGTGTCTGAATCGTTGAGGAGGGGATGCGAGTTGATATCGTGCGTTTCTGACAGAGTCAAATAGACTCGAGTCAAGGAGGACTGGGAAGACATTTACTACTGGGGAATGGGCGGCGGTTTCCTCTTTATCGCTGCCGGTTTGTACTATAAGCCTGACACCAGGTAAGAAGAAACAGCTAAATGGCTCGGATTGATGTTGACATACTCCCCCAAAGCGTTGTATCATGGGCTAAGAAGGAAGCCGAGAAATCATTGAAGGAAAAGGGCGTCCAGCTTGAATACAACAAGACTCAGCAATAAAACCACCCCGATTGATAGACACATTACATGCTCCCACTTCCTCACTTTAGGGAAGCCTAGACTTATCATGACGGAAAACTGAAATACAACGCGAAAAATAATGGGAACATGCCTCATACAAATATTGAAACAATACGTCAGCTACCGAGATTTCTTACCAAAATAGCGACGCGCGATCTCTGAAACGGGGAATCCCTAATATTTCCTTGGAAATAGAAGATGTTCCATATGCTTTCTGAGCTCAATTATGGAAGACGTTCTGGTACTTAGACGTACATCACCTGTTAAATTTACGGCAAAGAATTTTCTGTGGGGAATGGGTGCCATGTCACAAGTATTTCAGACGGAAGCCGTGCCAACCTGGGCCGAGGTTATTGTTGTTCACTTTCCAACAGTGCTCGTCTCCTTTGCTTGATTCTCCATTGGCAGAACGAGATAACCATGCCAGCAGGATGGAAAGCTTTAGTGTGTACCCATTAAGTTTTGCTGCCACATGGATCGCTTTTCATCCAAGCCTACAGATTTTATTTCTCTTCACTTTCCCATAGCGCTTCATGATGAGCATATCATTTACAATATAAACTAACATTTTCTGAGTGAAGACATGACGCTGCAAGCTCTTACAATCTGTGCTTCAAAATTGCCCCAATTGAGGAAGGCATGATTTCTTATTTATTAACCGCGCAATACGACATGCTGGAGACTACAAAGCTTGTTTGTCTCGTTTTCCTCCGTAGAATGATTACGTTTATTCTATAGCGCAAAAGACGCTATGTCAAATGTATCCATTTATTAACTCCATCAGGCCCTATGTTTTTCTTTCCTTGCAGATTCAAAAAAGGGCAAAACAGTTTTTGTACTACGAAGATTGGCACCGTACTGAAAATACAGCATCCACTTCCGATACTGTAGAATCCTTCCATGTTTCGTCATTTTTGTGGCCGCAGTATTCCCATGGTCAGGCCATGGCGCTGTGCACTCACGAATTCCATATGTACAATCATGACTTACCGGGGAGAAACGGTGACAGGTTATTTCACACAATCAGGGGCCCCTTTCTGACAAGTTCCTGGATTTCACCGTTATTTGTCTTTGATAATTTGTTAAATCATGCAAAGCCATTGTTCTGCACTCAAAGAAGTACAGAGGTCCAGCCGGATTCCACATTGCCCTACAGCTTCAGTATCTCATTTTTGGCACTGCTCGAAAATAATTGCATAGCATTGGTCTACGGATTTGCGTGGTTGGCAGAAAACCATGCATAACAGTAAGACGCTTAAGAAGCACGATTTGCTTGGGCCAAAGAACACAAGAAGTGCACCAAGATCGCCTTCTCGCTTTTCACACCAGTGGCGATATGGGCGCATGGCTTACAACAAGTGAGAAGTAGTTTAAAGGATGCTTGGCGGTGAAAATGCAAGGAAACGAAGTCTCTGTGGTGGGATTGGGTTGCAATTTCCCTGGAGGTCTAATACCCCTGGTATTTTTGGGTAATGTCATGAAGCAAGTGGTCTAAGTTGAGTTGACCAACAAATATCTTTATGCCAAGCGTAAGAAACTCAATGAATAGTATGGAGCAGGCTTTATATTCCAAACATAATGCTAGACTTCATAAGAAAAGCAAGCTGTATTATTTAAAGACGAACACCGCATTCCCCTGAATTCAACGTAATTGAGGATGTCTGGGATCGTCTCTGCTACTGTATGAGTTCATTTATGTCTTTGCCTACAAGACTTGAAATACTTAGAAGGTCGTCCTTCTGCAGTGCTGGAATAAGATGGCCTACTGTGGGCATATACCAGATAGGATGCTGAGTTCTGTATGACTCGCGAGGGCGCTTTGAGCAATATTCACTGTATCACAAATTAAAAATCCAAAACTCTGACTGTATCAAATCGAATCCCTATGTTTGATATAGCAAGGTAAGTGAAACAGACGAAACAAAAGCAGCATTACTTGTCATCAATCGAGCAATGAAAATCCGTGAATATCATGTGGGGTGCCCGCGTCTGCTGTTCTCTCAACAAGAAAGAAGAGATAATATTTGACTCCACAATATGATGATGGCAAGGGAAAGAAAAACTTTTGTCCTAGGTGCGCGTAAAAGTTATGCGTACTGCTACTGTAAATTTAAGTCACACCTTCTCAAAAGCGGTGGTAATTCCTGCTTTTGGTTGCTATTCGCTTGAAAAGTTATTTGTAGCAATCATGGCTGAGACACCTGCAGAATACGTGAAATTAATAAGCAGTGATGGCTTCGAATTCTTTATCCATCGGGAAGCCGCGATGCGGTCAGGCACCATAAAGAACATGTTGGTCGGCCCAGGTTAGCATCACATGCTTCGAGATACTAGAGTACCAAACGCTCCGGTTTTTGTAGTTCAGTTCAGAGAATCTGTGGAAAATGAGATACCTTTCCGCGATATAAAGTAAGGATTCTTGGACTCAAAATGTGATACTAAACCGCTGTTACTAGAGCGGTCATTCTGGAGATTGTCTGTCGATATCTCTATTACAAGTGGCAATATGAAGGATCCACGACCGAAATACCTGAATTCAAGATCGATCCAGAACTTGTCCTTGAAACACTAATGACTGCGGATTTCCTTGAGTGTTAAGTATGTCTCGTTACTTGGACAAAATGAACTTATATATAGTGCTAACACGGACTAAAATAGTTGCAAGCTCTTACCATACTAGATTATGAGTGCCAATTGAGCAGATAAATATCATCTTATTTTATCCTTGACAGCAGCCTACAGAATGGCCTTAAAGTTCCCGATAAGATGGCATCTTACTATACTTACAATACCTGAAGGAGACATAGCACCGATGGAAAGCAACGATTTTGGCTGATTTGAGGTGACTTTGGCAGTAATATAGACGAAGCATACTTCGGTTAATAATACATACTCTTTTAAATGATACTTTTTTCTGCTGGATGGAAAGCCAAACTATAGTATCGTACAATCCATTTAGACAATAGCATCTCAGTTTTTGCAATATCGTTGTTTAATCCTTGGGCCAGTCGACTGTTTCTTTGATATCTATACCCGTCAGTAATTGCATGATCATCCTAAAAAAAATGTCTCGATTGCTTTTTTTGTTTCTTTTCATGCAATTGTCTCTTAACTTGTGATCCCATAAGAATGACACGGCAATCTGTATCATCCAACATCTCCCACAGTCACAGAAGGAAACGCGTAAGTAAATCCGCTTCATTGGGAAATTTGACGCGGGACGCGTCGCGAGCATTTTTTTTGTCCGAAAGCCCTTTTACCATTCACCATACACATCCTACAGTTTTCTTACGCACAGATACACACATATATATACATACGTCATTATAAACAAATGGACACTATAACTGAAGCCGAACCAATTACTATTAGCCGAGTGTACACAGCTGTTTATTCCAGCGTTCCTGTGTTCGAGATGATGATACAAGGCGTAGCCGTCATGCGACGAAGAGCTGATTCTTACCTGAATGCAACTCAAATATTAAAACTTGCTGGCATGGACAAGGGAAAACGAACCAAGATCCTTGAAAGGGAGGTCTTAACAGGAGAACATGAGAAAGTACAGGGCGGCTATGGAAAATACCAAGGAACTTGGTAGTCATCAACCCATATGGAAAAAGCTTGTATTTACTGACACAGTATCATAGGATACCATGTGATAAAGGAAAAGAACTAGCCGAACGGTATCAAGTTTTAGATCTTATTTTGCCTTTGATTGAATTCGATATCTCGAATCTTGGAGACATTACTGACGAAGATATGCTACCAACAAAGGAGCAAGCAATCTTTGCTCATCACTTGCAAGAAAAACAACAGCACCAGCATGAAAGGATTGACTCACCATCCACCCAAACATCCCCTCCAACATCCCCGATGTACGCACCATCACCAGCAGCATCGCCACCGACCCATCGATCTTCCTCTCAACAGAATCATCGCCGCCCTAACGAGCGAAGCCCTGTTAGTCGTAAGAAGGCTAAAACGACATCATCCAAATTTAGCGAACCACAAGATCTACAGTCTCAGAGTGATAACTACCGAAATGTTTTGATGGCAATATTCTTTTCAGATGACGGTGGACAAATTCCAGATCTACTCAGGGATCCTGGTGATCCGAATGCTATTAATATCGATGTCTCCATTGATGATCAAAGGCACACGGCTCTTCACTGGGCTGCGGCCCTTGCAAGAGTAAAGACAGTGGAAGTTCTCGTCTCAAACGGTGCCAACATATGTCGCGCCAACTATGTCGGTGAAACACCATTGATGCGGGGAGTTATGGTGACAAATAACTTCGACAATGATAGTTTTCCAAGACTACTCGATTTTCTTTCCCCTTCGATTCACATCACCGACCACAAAAATAGAACAGTTTTGCACCACACTGCGCAAACCGCTGGAATTAGTGGACGTACGAACGCTGCGTTGTACTATATGCGTCATCTTTTGTATATATTAAATAGTAACAACCAATCTATGAACGTAATACACCAACGAGACGTGAATGGAGATACAGCATTTAGCATTGCGAAAAAGATGGGGTGCAGACAGATGATGGACTTATTGGATCAGTCCGGAACAAGAAATAATTATCAAGCACAATCTCGAGAACAAGAATCTCTTGATGGTGGCAACTGTTTTATAGTGGTATGATATTATCTCCGTTCATTTTCTTTGACATGACTTATCTATAATAGAATGCGCGCTGTAACCAGACTTCTATATCGCGTCACTCCGACCACCAGTTAGTGTCGATGCCACCCTTGACTAAGCGCAGCTACGGTCCAAGTGAGAAGGGACGCGAACTTGTTTCAAGTAAGGCTCTCATTACTTGAAGATGGTACTCATACGAAAAATTTTAGCTATCCAGCGGATTGTGGACGCATTAGAAGCAGAATATGACGACAAATTGGTTGCAAGAGACATGGAATTGCAGCAACTTCAGAAAGAATTGAGGATAGTAACTCGACGACTGGAAGAAGCGAACAAAAGGCTGGAAGAGCAGCAGTCCGAAAAACAACAGTTGGTGGAAGCACATCAACGTATCAGAGAGCTTGAACTGGCACTACATAGCAGTTTGGGCAATATCAGCAACGATGCTCAACCATCCAATCTTCAGCATACAAATGCAAACGAGGACATCGAAGCGTTGCTCAATATTAACGACCCAATAACTGAAGTCAATAGGAGGGCAATTTCGGAAAGTTCAAGCCTTCGAGAGCAGCAGCTGGAACAGCAGGTACAGTTGCTACAAGCAAAGATAGAAGCATACACAAGGAACAACGCGGGCCCTGGACATGAAATAGAGCATTTGCGGACAGAGCCGGCAGAAAAAGAAATCCAGTGCAAACGTGTGATTGCCGCATGCTGTAACCTTCCCATCGACGAAGTGGACGCTTTTATTGAACCACTTGCACGTGTAATTGAGAGCGACCCACCCGATTTAGAGTTTGCCAAGGTGATCGAATTCATGGAAAGACTTCGCCACCAAGAAGCAACGGATTCATCATCAACATCGCAGATTACATCTGCCACAATCGATAATACTGATAGTGGAAGTGTCCATAAAAATAAACCAAGCACACCAGCGTCGGCTGTCTGAATTCCTGGATCGGACGGAGTACATGAACCTACCTGGCTATGCTGCACGCAGTCATCTCGACAGCGTAGGTTAGCTCCTTGATAACAGATACATATTATGGGCTATATCATGGATGATAATGGAGAATGGATAGGACGACCAGAAAATAGTACAACCATGCCATAAACTCTGAGAAGCAAGGCTGCCCCACTATTAATTGAACGCAGCGGGCTATGTCAAATTTTCGCGAATGCTGAATGATTCATTGAATCAAAATTTAGCATACAATGTCATCTTGGAAGGTATGGACTTGAACCCATCACACAGTATGATCTGACGGTTTAAAGGAATTGGCCAATTTACGACGGAGTTTATGCAAGCACTGTTCTTGAGAGACGTCCAGGTAGCTTAACATATACATTAACTAGATCTACTTTGTGTATACCTGTTAATATTTTTGCTAATGAGCCAACTTGACGAGCGGAACTCGCTTGATTGTTAAGGAAAAAGACTGTCTGTTCCTGTACATAAGCAGCAATTTGATGAACATCAACTGTAGCAGTAATTATTGACGATATTATGGACGTTATATGAAACTGTTCACTTGCAAATATGATCACTTGCTTGATAACAAATACCTTTCCTTGTCCCTGAGCATGATTAGTCTGGTCCATAGCTCTAAAATACGGAAACGGGATACTGCAGATAATAAAAACAGCTGCTTATTTCAGTAGAGGTGGGAAAGTCTAGCAGATGGAAGACAAGAGGGGCCAAGCCGACGAACGGCGTATACAGTCTTTACATGGCTTAGTTAATGCCATGTAAAGAAAACAAAAAGAAACTTCGACACTACGGTACACGAAGTGTATCCTACCAAAGTTTGTTTTCCGCTGGATACGATCCAACGTTCTTATCACCGTAAGAACCGTCTGCGAACCTGAATTGATATGGAATCGCTTTGATCCAAATTGTCGATTATACCGGAGAAATTGCTGGTATGCGTTTCTTGATGTGTTAAATGCTTAGACTTGTCGGGAAGAGTCACTAACCAATGTAAAGCATTTTAGATACCAGGAAGAGCTCAGCTATATGATATTTTATTTCTTTGGCCACTAAAATAACGC
>MZZL01000402.1:221475-402507 GCA_002749535.1 Apophysomyces variabilis | reverse complement strand
ATCCTCATCTTCTGTGTCAGAGATGCTTTCACTGTGTACTGGAACGTAATTAATGAAGTCCATACGCGCTTATTGATTAAATCGAAGAAAGATACGTAGTCCCAAAACTATTGTCTCAAAAGTAATCTTGTACTGTGTCTCAATTTTTTGCTTGGCGTCACCGATTTACAGTGACCTTAAATTTACGGGTGTCTGAATTTGAATTTCGCTGTGTCCCAAAAAATCCTTCCTCTGTCCCAAAATAAAATTGACGATGTCCCAATCCCCAACTTAAAATACTGTGAAGATAAAGAGTTAAACGGGGTTCTAACAATGAATCATGCGATTGTGGAATTAGAAAAGTGAACCTTGTATAAACGGAGCCAACTTTTTCTTCACCTTGGCCCTACAGTCTTCCACTGGACGTTGCCTTTCCTTATAAAGCCAATAGATGGAACAGACTCTGTGGAAAAGAATTGTAGTTGCGATGATTTTATTCAGTTTGGATCGAGCGATTGTGAACGTTGGCCTAACCATTCTAGCGAATCGATGTGTCGTAGCGACATCGGTTTCTAAAAATGATGTACGGCATCGGTTACGCCGTACCAACGCACGACCAGCAACGTACGGAAGGTTACTGTTTATTGAACTACGTTTCGCGCTACTCTGAAATAGATTTTGCGTCCATGAAAAGTTATCGTGTTCGCTGGTGCAAATTAATTGAATTTTCATATCTAACTCTATCTATCACTGAAATCGGTCTTCATTCCTGCCTTCGTGACAGCTATATCTCCGAGACATTGATGGTGAACCCATAGTGCAAAGACGTGCCGTTATCTTGTCGAGACCTGTCCACTGTCTATGGATCCGCCTTGTGTAAGTGTGGTAGGAAAGGTGGTGAAACGGATCGGAGAGGTTAAGGATAGCAAAACAAGCTATCGTGAAAAGATATAATGGAGGATTTGGTGAACCTCTGGAGAACCCGAAGTGGATGTATACTATGTGCTTTATCCTGTCATTATAAATAAAATGATGGCTTTGTCCGAGCATGCTTGAATTCAAGGTTAGCATAGTCAATATAAATATATTGGCTAAGAATGACCGAATGTCACGTATTTACAAGAAGTACGATATCTTCTTTATCTTTGCTTTATGTTAGTCTTGACCAATCGCATTCGCTGCTTGTAAAATGCAAAAGGTTGAGGAGGGGAAACCTCAGTATGAAGAAAAAGATCATAAAATTTTTGTATTCTACCTCTTAGAGTAATCGTCTGTAAATAATGGTAGTAAAGTGTATATCTTCATGATTACTGCTATGATGAGTGTCAGCAAGTGAGGATGATAATTGGTTAAGTTCGAAGATCGACTCCTTTTATCATAGGATATGTTGTCATCGAGTTTCTACGACCCATCGCATACTTATGCTGTCTGCTGTACTACGATCCATGATTGTTCTCCCCATACTAATGTGCAAGAGTATGCTTTTTATACAGTTGCTTTGTCCGAGGACAATAATTGAAACGTTCATGAGTCCGTAAGATACCACTAAAAGCATACATAAGAAGGATTAACATTGACTGCTGATTAATTAACATCATAACCAAAAGGAATGACACGCCTAAAATAAGGCCGGTCTGTGTGAAATATATAGTACAAAAGAAAAAGACGTTACTCGTTGACCAACTTTAAGTATCAGTCCGATCAGTCTCTCAAATAGTAGACAGGTTTGATCGTTTGATACACAAGTGCTAGACGTTTTTGTCTCTATATTCGGATCATGGACAGTAAAAAATTGTGTACACAGAGAAAAGGATAAAAGACTATGTGCGAAAATACGAACGCTAAGTACAGAAAAAACAAAACTACATCAAAGAACTCGAAATAATAAAAAAGAAAGTGAGGAATACTGGCTACTTCGCAGTGAGAGTTATCAAATTAAAATGTAGCATTGTACATTTTATCAATTCCCTGAGATTGAAGGATACCCTGCTGAAACCTAAGCCATTTACATGTTAGTTATCTATAATTTTTGTCCGCTTTTTATGGTCGTATTACTTTTTTAAATTCTCGTTCTCTTGCGCAAGTCGTTCTACTTCTGCCAGAAGCTCATTCTGCATGCTCCTCAGGTGTTCCATATGCTGTACAGCTATGCAAAAAAAAAGTAACAGATCATCAGCTGAACTGATCTACACATTTCACTGCAGCAATAACTTACTTCGTGTAAGCAGTGTCGCTTTGCTCATCTTCTTATTGTTACATCCAGGCAGATGGCTTCGTAGTTCCTCAAAACCATCTCTGATCTGAGCGCGACGCTTTTGTTCTGATTGGATGTGGATCTGTCGACGTATTTCTGAGCTACTAAGGCTTTTTGATTTAGGCATCAGTACCGTTGCTTGGCTATTAACCATAGTATAGCTTACTCTTCCTGGGCTTCATCGGATTCATCGTCACCTTTTTTCTCAGAAATACTCTTTTTCCGTTTGTTGGGCAAAGATTCTTCGGCTGAACTTTCATCAGTGTTTGTTTGAGCAGCTGACCGTTTGCGTTTATTTCGCTTTGAGTTGAGTTTCTTTTCATAGGATTCTTTGGAATATTCGTGAAATTCCGTTTGGAAAAATTCTACAGGCAATGAATTGGCGCGTGCTATTGTTTCTTTGACACGTTCTGCAGTCGAAGCTGATGTTGATGCAACAGGTGTCATCATGGAGGAACTTGGATGGGATAATACGACACGAGCTGTAGATAGTGGGGTCTGTGTCATTGGCATTGCGTCATGCTGAATGGTAGCAGCGGGAAGTGTGGCGGTGGCTGTCGTCTGAGCTGTAGATGGTGACTTTGCGGGGGTTGATTCAGGACTTTGGACGATATCTTTTGACGGTTGCTCAGGGAAATAGTTATAATTTGTAATGGGGTATGCGACAGGCATCCCGGGATATCTCACAGGCATTTGCCGCAGGGCATACTCTAAGTTGGGAATGATCTTTTTTTAGTTTCCGCTATCCAATCGTGTCATCGTTTTTAGATGAAATGCACGAAATGGGGAATACCTTGATAGGCATTGTAAGATTGTCGTTGACCATTCTCGAGGGATGGTTGGGAATTAGACTTTGGTGAGATGACGTGATCCATATCGTTCACCATAGGGGTGGATGAATAATTGAGAACGTAATGCGCAGGGGCTTTATGGATAATCTCACTCATGATATTACAGATAAAAAAACAGAAATGAACGGAATGTGTTATTATAGAAAAAGGAAAGGAAAGATAAGCGAGTCTGTTGTTACAGACAAATGAAAGTGTAGAGGGAAGGAAAAGGCTATGGCAAAAAGAAAAAAAAGATGGATTTTTTGTGTTCAGCTGCTCAACAAAATATAAAAAATTTAGCGTTTCTTGTGCAACAGCAAACGAAGCACCGTCACCGAACGCTAAGTGAGCTTCTTTGGTCGAAGAAAGCCAGAGTTTCTAAAGGTAATTCATCACGTTGAGCGTTTAATTATTTACCTCCTTAAATTTCACACGCCCATTGATAAAAAGGATGCCAACTCTCATCCATGTAGACTTGGACATATAAAACTAACATTGGATAATTTACTGGTAATCTATGTGGCTTTAAACGCAGGACAAAGAAACATGAAAAGAGAACATGAACACGACAGAGCATAACATGAACTAAATCAAAGTTTCACTGCGCCAAATCTGGAAGTCGCTGGCCCACGAAAATTGTATACACGGAAAAAATTTATCGCACAAGAAGGCTTGGCAACCGGCGCCCTATATAAGAATGTCAGTTTTTCGAACGCTTCATTCCGCACTCTCTCTCAAAAAATGAGTAGTTAAACTTGTTTACAAAGAAGGACAGTTTCATGTTGATAGATGAGAATGGCTGTCCTGAGCCCATGGATGATGTTGTTCATGAGAATGACTGAATTTTCATAGTCATTATTTGCCGTAGTGTATCTCATAGCCAAAACGGAGAAGCAGTTGCATACTGATGTGTGAGAGGATATGGTACGCCTCACCTTAGCTCCATAATTTTGAAATCAGTGGGCTCTTGCCCACTTCTCGCCAAGACTATCCTCATGACCAGCCCTCATTACACCAAAACCTTCGGATAAAATGAAGCATGGGTTTAAGTCGTGCTATGATTAGAAAGAAGAAAGAAGACGTTACCCTCGTTCTCCTATTTGGAAGAAACGTATCAGCGCGTCTTCTGTTCCGACAGATCTTGCCGAGTTCTTTATCACTAGAAGAGCAATGAAATTGGTGATCTGCTATACATTGAAAAGTTCGGTACACGTGACGGATGCTGGAAGGAGGTCATGGATCTACCGTGATACCTTCCGTTCAATCGGATGCCAAAAGAAAATCGATCGTAAGAGAGTAAGCAAGTTCCTTTAATGAATTCTAAGAGGTGAATTGATCGAGAATGGCCACGTTTGTTTCCCAGAAAATTCCAGCCTAAAGAGGCAGCTCCCGTCCAACAAGAGGAAGAAGTAAAAGTAAAAACCTTCGAGGATTGTATTTATCCAAATGAAGAGGGCGACATANACCTTCCGTTCAATCGGATGCCAAAAGAAAATCGATCGTAAGAGAGTAAGCAAGTTCCTTTAATGAATTCTAAGAGGTGAATTGATCGAGAATGGCCACGTTTGTTTCCCAGAAAATTCCAGCCTAAAGAGGCAGCTCCCGTCCAACAAGAGGAAGAAGTAAAAGTAAAAACCTTCGAGGATTGTATTTATCCAAATGAAGAGGGCGACATAATAGAAGAGACCTGCCAGAGGGGGAATTGCTAAACATTGATATCAATGCGTTCAATAAATCTCAGCAAGTAAAAAAAAAAAAGGCGGACTGGAAGTGCTGAAGAATATCTTCGAGCTTCTTATATTGGTACGATATACTGCCCTTCTGCTAAATGCCATATAACACATATTTATTCCATGAAAATCTGAAGGAAGTCAAAGGAGAGGACGTGCAAAAATAAGAGAGCGTGAAAAGTCAATGCTAGTTGGTAACAAGAAGATTATATAAGTTTTGCAATCTGCAGGCCATCATTATGCAACTACCAAACAGCCCTTCACAAAATGATATTATGCGAGAATGCCTCCAGGTGTTAACAAACACTATAAAAACCGTCAACAACCAAAGCCCAGCATTGACAACGAAAATGACAGCATAGAACATATATCAATTGTCTTGTGTGCGTTTTCATCTTTTCCTTCCTTTCGAAGGGAAAACAGAAAACAGAAACGGAGGCGTCAGAAAACGTTACAAAAACGCTGAATATATGGCAATTTGCATTCGTGGTTGGGCCACAACATACAGAGCTGACAGACGGCAACCAGGACAAAGAAAAAGAAAGTATCTAAACGATGGTCGCTTCTTGCAGAAGAGGATGTTAAAGAGAAAAGTTTGGCATGATTGCATTCCATTAAACCCGAAGACCTTCATCCATTTAAGGTTAAAGAGCAGGCGCGAGTCATACATTGTTCCTTCCTGCCTTTGATATAAGACTGACCATATCTACAAAAATTACTCAATATTTGTACGCATGCGGTTTCCACTTGCAGAAAAACAAAAAAGGGGTGCGTTATCAATGCAAGCTATATCACGACAACTGATGTACCTTGCATTAATTGGTATATTATAATCGTTATAAATGAGAAGATGTGTTAAATATCGCAGTGAATGGAACAAGTGGATGCATGGATTATAGTAAGAAGATGAGAAAATATAAAGAAGACCTGATGGACCAGGAGATTCTGCCTGCATTGAATGATTGCAATCAAGCATATGTGCTAGTTAAACATACGAAAGCATATTTTATAGAAACGGTGGGCTCAATTATGGCTGATCAAGCGATGGAGAATCGATTCTATGCAAGAAAAGCACAATAGCTTCTATCATGGTCTCAGAGCTTCTTTGCCCATAGCACGGTCTGCTGAAGATCAACGTCGCCAACAAAAGCTTTTCTAATCCGCTTTACAAACAGTAATCATTCGTCCAGGTGCAAACAAAGATGGCTATTGACGAAGTCAAGATATGGTTCAAACAGCTCAAAGAACGGGCAATTCCTACTTTTGAAGCTCCTCACATAAATCATAAAGGAAATCTAGAACAGTATCTTATTGAATCAAATTAGCGTTAAGCTTTGGCTAGCTAGATTATATTCGACCAAAGCAGAAATCACAACGCCTCAACCACAATGCTCTTGTAGCTTTAGCGACCCAAACTTCGATTGAAGTCTTCTGCCATTGAAGCAGAAATCATTGTTGAGCGCTTGCCGCCTGGTTGGTTGACAGCAGATATCCAAGAGCAAAAGTCAGCAATACAGCAGGTGGTAAAAGATGCTGGATATATCTTGAAGATGTACCCAAAGTTTCATTGCAAAACGAATTTCATGACAGATATTGAGGAGCAATAAATTGGACAGCAGAACAAGAATGCGATTGCATCATGTCTTCTCTTACGTCGGTAAGCCATACTTCCATTTATTGAAAGTTTAAACGTAGGCAACAATTGCTCTTTACATGGTTAAAACAATCTTAATTGGGGAACGAAGCAAGCAAATAATCAAACAAGCGTTTATGACTAGCTTAACAGGGCTTTGCCAAAATGCGCTGATGTTGCTCTGTTCCAGTCTTACCTTGCAATCTTACCGCTTCAATTGCTCATATACACATTGGGAGGTAATGTATATCCTATCAAGAGTAGACAAATCGGCGTTCGATCCATTAATAGAACGATTAGCGTTTGGATGGAAGAAGGTAAATCAGTGTGTTAGAATTTGTTTCATTCATCTTACCTTTCATAGGTTGAAGCTCAATGGACACATAAGGCGACAAAAAAGATCGACGCGAGCAACGGAGGAAATAAAAAGAGAAGAGTAAGTCAGATGATCTTCATGTTGTAGAATACCAAACAAGCGAGGTTTGTTCTTTATGCGACCAACAATATAGAAATGTATATAGTAGTAACACAGCATGGTACAAGCATAAGTATGGTGAAACTGACAGAATTTATAATGTATCTTGATTAGGTCTAGAGGACGAGGAAATATCACCTTTCTACGCATCGACGTCTTCAACGCTAAACTATCAATGAAAACAAAAAAGTTATATGCGACGTCAAAATGCCCAGAAGGGAAAAAGTTTGGTATCGCTATATTCTTCGTCACTCCATCAAGTTGTGCTCCCAACATGCGTCGGCTGGTACTGCTAATCAGCAAGAGTAAACCACACGTAAAGAATTACATCTTTAGCTTGTGTTCATTCAGCCACTTGTTGTGTCTTTCAGCTTTAGAACCGGGACCTGAACGACGAATCTTGATCGCATATATTGAGACCAACAATATCTAACTTCCGCCCTCCCGCTCTTAAAGCTGGCCAACTTCATCAATGGGCTCGACCAATGACGTAACTAGACAAGCCCCGCGATAGGCTCCGATTTACTTGTGTTCGGTTCCTGCTCGTATCCCACTTTCGTCTTTCTTTCCGTTTGCTTTCCATCTCGATATCATGGGCACTTTGAAAAAGTTATTCACGAAAAAGCACGGTCATCATGGAAACAGTGAAGCGACAGAATCATCCAAGTCCGTGTCCAGTCGACGAAAGTCCCAACAAAATCCATCCGATGAAAATGGTCCTCTAAGCGACGTTACACAAAGCCAACCAAAACCAATACGTACCTATAAGCACTTGTCAATCCAGTCAATCCCAACAATTTCCCGTACGAGCTTATCCAACCAACTAATAGACACAAGTCCGGTTGATGAAGATTTTCACGAGGATATACCCAAAAAACGTCCATTCTCTTGTTCTATCTTGGATAAAAAGCGCCGCTCCTCCTCCACTTTGACTGATGAGCATATTGATTGTTCCACAAAGGAGATAGTAGAAACGCCACTGTCTGGGCGCTTTTTGGTACCTACTGCAATAAAGGCAACTTCTGCATCAGAAAATGCATTTTCAGTGCCACATCGTCGCCATTCCTCGAGCTTTGACGCCACTGAATCAACACTTGTTTCACCTGCATACCCAAATAATGTCGTCTTCAACCAAATGGATAGCGACAAGGATAAACACACGGTCCAGGACCCGGGTATGTAAAACCCTAATTCTCAAAGAGTGCTAACTGGGGCTCGCCAGATAAACAACACCCTATATCATATCAAACAAAAAGCGGGGAACTGGCCAGTTCACATGTTGCAAAAATAGCTGTTGAGATGCAACTGGCGCGGGTCAACCAACAGCTACAACGTGTACTGAAAGAAAATGAGGAATTGAAAGATCGCATCCTGCAGTTAGAAGAAGTCTCTCACACACCTTCGCTGAGCAATATGAGCGAGTCGTCTTCGTTCTCTTCTTTGTCTTCAGGACATCTGCAGCAAGACGAGATTCTCAAGATCCATATGAGAGCCCAGCTCGGGTTGATCGAGTTTCTGGAAGGGGAATCAGACGTATCTGCTGCTATGGCTCGATTCAAGAAACAGCTGGAAATAGAAGATGTTTCATAATAAAATCACAACTTATTTTCTCACCGTTTCCCTTTCTTTGGTAATACCTAATCGAAACAAAAGATGCATTTCAACGGCTATTGTCGGTTGATGTTTCGTTGTTGCACCAGCTCTGCATAGGGTTCGTGACCACCTTTCGAACAATGAATCCCCGCTGCTTCTGCAGATGCCCACTTTTGTCTCAGGATTGCCTCGGGGTGTGTGTGTGCGTAGTGACTTGACTGAACAAATACAATGCATGACGCCTTTCAAGTGACAACAGTTGTGGATAAGGTCAATCGGATTGAATCCATATTTGCTCATGGTAAGCAATTACTAGCTGCTGTTGGAATTACGACTCGTAAGGAAATGGAAATCTGAAACTTCCATAGGAGATCGACTATTGATTGGAACCGGAGTGGGTCAACTACTCGTGTATGATATCAAAGAGCCTCTAGGTAGAGAAAGCAATTCCTAGCTAATATCTTCTAACCGGATTATTTCCAGTGGCCGATGACAACGAAATACCCGAAGTAACCTTGGCGCAGACTATCAAGAACTTTTCCAAGCGCCCCATCGAGCAGCTCGATATCATTAAAGAGATCGATATGTTAGTCTCATTATCAGGTAAAGCCCGACAGCATCCAAGCTTTTCGGATACGGGTAGACTAAATCATCTTATACAGATGGATTGGTCAGCCTTCATGATCTCCGAACATTTGAGCTCAGAATGGCATTGGGAAAAACAAAAGGAGCCAATCTATTTGCTATACAGACAATGGTGGAAATGAGCCCTGAAGAGAAAGTACCTATGCTTATTACACGACTAGCTGTAGCAGCGAGAAAGAAGCTTCTAGTATTTGTATGGCAAGATTCACAATTTCATGAGACCAAGGTAATAACACGGATAGTCTAAATAAGACAGAAGAAAATTTATGCATTTTTACGTGGATAGGAACTTAATATACCAGATCGAATTAAAGCCATGGCATGGGTGGGAACGACAAAAATATGTTTGGGTTTTTCATCGGAATACGCTCTTATGGATGTCGAGGCAGATCAGTTAACGGAACTATTTGCTCCGACTGGCCCAGTTGAAAGTGGTCCACTCAGTACGATCAGCACGTTGAATAATCTATACAATATGTCCATTGGCTCACGAGGAGGAAAGCCTATGGTGACGAAAATCCCCAATAACGAGATGATATTAGCACGGGATCGTGAGTACAAGGCGTATGGATGTGAAAAGAAAAACTGAAAATGCAATAGACGTGAGTATATTCTTGGGATTAGATGGGACACCCACACGCAAATTCGGCATCGAGTGGTCGGGCGCTCCAGAACAGATGGGTAAGTTTCCTACGTTGCTAAAGAGATATATATATCATATATATATAACTGAATAACTCTCCTTTTCCTAGGCTATTCGTATCCTTATGTTATTGCTATTCTCCCGAAGCATGTCGAGGTGCGGAATATCCAGACTTTAAAACTTGTACAACAGATCGAATTGTCCAATGCTCGGTTCCTTAACCAGGGCAAACTGGTTTATGTTGCTAGCCATAACCAGATCTGGCGACTGACGCCTTTCAGCTTTTCTACGCAGGTGCGTGAAGTATATAGATGCTCTATGTGAAACTAACTAGTACGTAGATTGATCAACTGGTTGAAAAGCACGAATATGAAGAAGCAGTGAGCCTCTTAGATCAGATTGACGCTGTACATGTGGAAAATAAGGAAGAAAAGCTACGCGCTATCCGAACAGCTTACGCCAACGATTTATTCAGACGTGGTGAATATGACACGGCATTAGGACTTTTTCAAGAACTGGATGCACATCCTGCCGACGTGATCCGTCTTTACCCCGAAATGATCTCCGGCAGTCTGGCAGAAACTTCTTCGTTGAAAGAAGAGGAGGAACTTCTAGCAATGGCAATGAAGAAGAAAAAGAGTACTGTTAATGAAGAGAATGACGATAAATCATCGAAAGATGAACGTCCGGCCAGCCGGGCGTCCAGTCGAAGTCGGACAACAGTAACAACAGTAACCACCACTCGAAGCTCACAAAAAGATGTAGCGCTTACTGGCGATAATCTCATCGAATCAGTAAACTATCTCGTGCGATTCCTAACTGACAAGCGTCAGAGATTGTCCAAGAAGATGCAGGGATCACCACACTCACAGAAAGCAGCCAAACCTGTTGAACAATTGGATCATGAAGATCTCTTATACCAAGCCTCTCTGGTCGATACTGCTCTCTTGAAATCGTATATGATGACAAATGATGCGCTAGTTGGCCCTCTGCTGCGAGTCCAAAATAACTGTGACGTACAAGAATGCGAGACAATTTTACTAGATAAGAAGGTAGATATACTCTTGGTATGAACAGCCATTTTCGGACTGAACTGTATTCTGTATTCTGTAGAAATACAAAGAGCTAGTTGATCTGTATAATTGCAAAGGTTTGCATGCGAATGCTTTAGATTTATTAGCCAAGTAAGTCTTTATAAAGCTGTACAGTCCCAATCAATGACAGTTAACTAATACGGCATCACAACAGGCTTGGGCAGCAGACAGATGGCCCCCTACGAGGTGTGATGCCTACAGTCAGGTATTTGCAGCGGCTAGGATCCAGTCAATTGGATTTGGTGCTACATTATTCCCGCTGGGTGTTAGAAAAAGATCCAAGACTAGGCATGGATGTGAGTTGTTCTTCGTGCTGAAGATGATATGCTGACCGAGAATGGAATGTGGCGCCTTAGATATTTATCGATGATTTGGCTGAGGTGGAAACTTTTCCGAGAGAAAAGGTTTTACATCACCTGGAGTCAATTTCAAGTGATCTATCTATACAGTACCTTGAATATGTCCTGGAAGAACTTCACGATACTTCACCAGAATTTCACAATCGACTGGCTATTGCGTATCTAGACAAGATTATGTCGGTTACTGGTAACTGATTTCTTGATGTTTTGAGGAAGCTATGGTTCACATACTTTGAATCTAGATCAAGAACGAAGGGCAGAAGTGCGTTCTCGGATGCTTAATTTTCTCCGTGTGTCCACGCATTACCGTGCGGAGAAGATCTTGATTAGGTTACCTATGGATGGTAAACATTAGCGTCACTATTTTCCAAACGCGGTTGTTGAATCCTTCTTAGACTTATTTGAGGAGCGTGCTGTGCTTCTGAGCCGCATCGGACAACATGATCAAGCACTTGATATTTATGTATATAAACTTAAAAATTACGCCATGGCAGAAGAGTAAGTTTTGATAGCACCATGATACGTGGCTAACAATGAACAGGTACTGCACAAAAGTTTATCAGGAAGACCCGGAAAAGGGAGAGCGGATGTATCTAACGCTTCTTCGAGTGTACCTTCAACCAAGCAATAATCAAAAGCCACCCCTGGAGCCCGCGCTTGATCTGCTTGCGCACCATGGATCTCATATTAATGCTTCGGAAGTGTTGTCCATGCTTCCAAAAGATACCTCCCTTAAAGGGTTGTTTCCTTTCTTAGAAAAGTACATCCGAGCAAGCAATCAACATCGGAACATGGATATGGTTGTTAAAAATCTTCTGAAAGCAGAACAATTACTCGTAAGTTGTTCAGAAAACGGGGTCCGACAGTTATCGCGATGCTAAAAAAAAATTACTCAAGGTTGAAGAGCAACTGGCGTTTTATCGGTCACGAGCTGTCAAAATCACGGAGGATCGGATGTGTCCACAATGCAACAAACGTATCGGAAACAGGTGAAAAAGAATTCTTAACAGAGAGGGGAAAAGTATTAAATGTGGAGTCTTTCTTAGTGTATTTGCGGTATTTCCTAATGGTGTTGTGGTGCACTATTCATGCAAAGAGAAGATTGAACAGACGCAATGGAAGTTGTTGTAAAGGGGGATTGAAAGATGGCGCTGTTTGTATTTGACCGTATGTACCACCCGAAGGCGCTAGAGACAAATAAACAGGACATATTTGACAAACAAATTCGGAATCGGCGCAAGAGGATGTATAAGGAATATTAGATTGGGCTGATTCTTACCGATAAGCACTTTTTTGTACTCTGCGCAGGAGTCAATAGTAGTGACAAACAATTGCCGCTTAGAGTTAAAAAAAAAAAAAGACAAAATAAATGGCTTGCCACCGTTGTTGTTTTCTTTTGTTTTCCTCTTTATGTCAATATGAATGAAACGCGCGTTGGAAAAAGACGCTACGTTTACAATTTTTGAAGAGAACGAGCAGTAGCATACCGTCGGTAACTTACCAACTATAAGCTAAATCCCATTTCGCTCTTTCGTAACAAGCCCTCATTATACTTCTTTACTAGGCTACTCCACAATATGCCCATTGTTTTCCTGTTTCCTGTTTCTGTTTCCTCCTTTTCTCTATACTCTCGGTCTGCCAAGAAAATTAACATGATACAGCCGTGAATGGCTCTGATTCAAGCACGAACCTGTTTATATATATATATATGCATTCTCTGTTTCTTTCTCGGTCTCCCTCTGTCTTCTTTTTTTCTCTTTTTTGTTTTTCTTACGTGTATTATAACAAGAGCAAGATGTATTCTACTTACAGTTCAATGTATTCTTTCCTCTTTTGTTTTCCTTTTCCTACTCTTTTTCTTTTTGTTTTTAAACTGTATTGAATTCTATTCTTCTTTCTTCTTTGCAAAATTGCCGACCTTTGTACGCATTCAATTTAAAAAAAAATTCAGATGTACCAGAAAACGAATACTACATTTTTTATTACTTGTATGGACATAGTATTTGCTTCATGGGAATCATGGCCAAAGATAATCACTCCTTTTTGTTCTTCTTTTTGCAAGGTACCTGTATTGAAGGGTTAATGAAAATTCCGTAAAAGTAAGATTACACAAAAAACTATGCGAGAACAGGTGAGACTTGCTGACCAAGCATTCAATTCCAAAAGAAAGAGATGACATGTTACGATGAATGATTAAAATGCGTCTGCTTCCTTTCTGTTCATGACCCATGTATATTTATAAGGTAGCATTCAGACCATTTTATAGCAAGCGGATCATGCTCCTGGAGGAACAGCGCATCCAGAGAGCGGAACTTTTTTATGCAGATTCTGACAAATGTTGGTGAAGCGAAGTCTGTCCAATCAAGATAAAGATTGTTCCACCATTTTCTGGCCCCGCTCAGGCCTCACATCCCATTTCCTCTCTTTCCCTTTCCATTCCCCCATGCGACAAAGAGGCCTCTTTATCTTCTTCTGGATAATCGGTGTGTCCTATACTCAAGATACAAATTCCTCAGACGACAATGACAATGACAATAACGACGACGATGATGACTGTGCACTCATATCAGGACAAACGTGTGGCTCCAATGGTATCTGTAAATATTGTGCCATGTGCCTTCAGAGCTCTTGTATCCTGAGTAAATCCATCAGTAACAACACATCAACTATAAAGGAGAATCATACTTGCAATTCCACACGATTTGGGTCAATAGATATCTATCCATGGTTCGATTACTGCCTTTCGAATGGAACGGATGAAAGTGGAGGTAAATGCAATTATCATTAAGACGCATCATCATTCACACACGCCTCTTTTTTTTTCATTTTCTCATCTCTTTTCTTTCAGATTATTGTGCCACAAGTACCCAGTGCTATCAGTATCAAAAATTGGGAGCATCTGTTAGCTATGCATGGCAGAACTTGACATGCGATCCTAATCGCTGTGTTCTGACCACAGTGAATGGCTTACCACCCCCGCTCCCTGGGCCATTACCAACCCTCAACAGCAGTACGGGCAATCTACCAAACCATAACAGTGGCGAGCCAGCTTCTGCAGACGAAGAAAAGACACATCATCGGTCACACCATAACTTCACACATAGTCCGCTTGCCATTGCCCTGATTATCCTATGTACCTTAGCCTTCCTTGCTGGCTTAGGATGGACAATGAAATACTGGATGAAATCCAAGTATTGGCCAGCAGGCTGGTGGCCACGGTCGAAACAAAGACCCGAATCGGTTTCTTCGAGTGTACCGAGTTCAGCCCCGCCGTCATTCGCCACGATCCCGCCGGAGATGCGCGAACGCAACTCCTCATCGCCAGCATCGCATAGGTTAAGGAACGATGGTCAGCAGTTTTCAGGCCGGTCATCGGCCCATTCGACGTTAAACCAGGAGCCGCTCCCGTCTTATTTTGCTCCTGATCCGTCCCCACCTAAATATGAACATGCCATTGTGACCCAGATCCGCGGATGGCGGGATGACCCCATGGTTGAAGATCAGCCGGCGGACAATCTTCCGCATAGCAATGCCATTTCAGCTCCTCTATGGTTACCAGTCTATTTCGGTCCAAACCAAACTTCATTCTCCTTTGGGCGTTTGCATCGCCATCCCTCTTCGTCAGCAACTGCCCCTTCTTCGTCTTCCGCAGCCGGTCCGGCATGGAATAGTACAGAGTGGGAAAACCGTCTGCATGCGTTTTGGAGCCAGCGACAGAACCCACCGCGAGCAACTCCTACTGTTGTGACAACTAGTGAGCCTGGTCCATCCGTATCTTTGGAGAGACACCCATCAGCCCTTGAATCATCCCATCCATCATCATCCGCACAAGAGCAACACCAAGAACAACAACAAACATAAAAAAAACCCAAATCTATAGATCATATAATCGCCATCTTTTTTCATTACTAAATTTTTATCATGATGCATGCGTGATGATGCCGCCAATCTTAGATCTTAGGTGCAACAGATCATTAGGGGACGGGAAGCACAATATATGCATCTGCATTTAAAACTAAGAAAAAAAACTTGCAACGTGCAAAAAGAGAGATCGATCCCTTTTTTAGTCGATGAACTATTTTTTTGATCCGCTAGAATCAAAAGGACCAAACCAAGATCATGAGTTGATGGGTCCAGAAGTACTATCAGAAAAACAAGTACAAAGTTTTTAAGTTTTTATAAAATGGAATAGGACAAAGTAGATCTTTAACACCGCATTGGAGTGACACAAACACATTGCTATCGCAGGGTCCAAGACAAAACAAGATTTTATCGTTTCCATTGAAGCAAAGCCTAGGCCAATGATGCCATCCGATTGGAAGGTGCCCAAGCCAACAACATCCATATGAAATAGTAAAAAGGCAAGGGGTAGGGCAAGAAGGGGGGCTGCAGAACTCGTGATCTATAGGAAAAATTAAACGCACCAAGGTTTTGTTACCAATGCGCACGTCGCTCCCTCTCCTCTCCTTCCCTTCTCCCCCCCCCCCTCTCTCTCTCTCTTTCTTTTCTCACTCTTTTTGTCATTTACTTACTTATTCCTCTTTGTATTTTGTTCTTTTTTTTTCCTGTTTCTTCGTCTACCTTCTTCCTCTCTCTCTTTCTCTTCCCCTCTCCTACACTTTCGGAGATGCCGCCGGTACCATTAGCAAGTATTCATTGGTCGTCATGGCACCTACTCATTCACCATGGTCTTGTTGCCTTATTTCTGCTATTGGCTATTGTGCTTCCAGTCTTATATAGCCGTACCCAGCAACCACCTATCTGGGCATTATGGCTTGTGCTTGCTTTATGGGTGGGCATTTACACTTCTTATTGGGTAAATGAGTGACACTATAACTCCCGTTCCGCCCGAAAACATTGTTCATTAACGGCTTTCAATTTAGGTTTGGTTCTGGTTTGTCCGACGACGACGAAAGCTTTTACATGGCGAAGACACTTATAATCCATCCACAGTGGGTATCCCACCTAGTTCATTCCTAGCCGCGCATAGACAAAGCTCATCCAATCCATCGACATTACGACACGATCAAGCACCACCATCCATGCGTTCGAGCGCTGATCAATCCTTTTCCCCACCACCACCACCCTATCAACCATCCGAAGAACTTACCCTACCGCCACCCTCCTACCATTCAGCAAAAGACGATGATCGTGGTTCCCTCGTTTTATCCACCTTGACTTCCTAACGTCCTTTTTTTTTCCTTTTCTGTTCCTTTCTTAGTTTATCTATCTTTGTTTTTTGTATCATTTTCCATTCTTAGTTGTTTATAGAGTCCACTTTTATATCCATATATTGAAAGAAGAAGAAGAAACCAAAAAAGAAAAGCGTCTAATAGTAGATTTACTTTTTATTTTTTTTTCCAATCCGATACGATTTTGTACCCCACATTTCAGTGTTTCGTCAGCAATGGAAATTGTTACGGAGCCAGATCCATTGTCCCTGAACTTAGAGAGACTCCGGTGTTTTTACATTTTTTTTCTTTTCTTTTAACAAGATAATCTAAGCATAGGCTGCGCTTGTGTATATACAAACATATACATGTACATATATGCATATGTATGTGTGTTGTGGTAAACCATTAGAGCTTTCCTTGATCTTTCAAATCCTCGCGTTCTTGTGGTGATAATGTCCAAAATGATTGTCGTTTCGCATCAAACCAGCGACGTACCTACATAAAAAAAAAGCCATTACAACTCGTCCTTTTTCTTTTTCTGTCCTTGTCTGTCGCATTTCTGACTCCACTTACAGAAGAGAAACAATGTTCTTGAGGACCGAAATCAGCTAGAAAGACAACATAACCTGCCACAGCTAGCATTCGTTCGTTTTAATTAATCAGAATCCGTTCATTGTTAGAAAGACTTACACAAGGTAATGGCCCATGATAATACTTGTACTTGACGTGCCCGCACGTTCCGTGTGACGTATTCTGGTGAATAAAGTCGACGCTTGAACTTTTCCTGAATGTGTGGCTCGGCTAATGGAACGGGTGCTTGATCGTTTGTTTTTGGCATGGAGGAGGCTAAAAGACCAAAAGGGCCAAACGGGGTTTGCCAATTGACAGAGCCCGTCAAATTCCAATAAAGGAAATAAGCATAGCAGTCACCCCACAGGGAGTTTCCCAAATGGCGATACCTTGTCTTGTCAAGGCTAACAAAGCCTCCTTTTAATTGCTTTCTAGCAGATGAAAGCTAGTGGTTCTGGCGTACCACATCTAAAATAAAAGGAATGATGTAAGTGTAACTATACTAGAAACACAAATTTGATGGATGACAGGCACGGCATTCCTTTGCACACACATCAGCGCGGAGTCCTAATAATGGCAAAAGTTGGGACTCGCATTTTTTCATGGTATCATTTTCGCGGAGGGCACGACCTTCTGAGAAAGGGTGGCAAACAACTTTCGAAAGTTCCGTTCGTACCATTTCTTCGCCATGAGCATGTGGTCGAGCTATTCTCAGACGTACGTCAATCCGGACAACCTGATATTGGCAGAACAACAGGTCGATCAGTTTATGCAGTTATACAACAGGTACATGCGCTTTATTCGGTGTCGGGGAATGCAGGCTGAACGCTTCTCCATGCTTGCATAGAATTCTCGAGACATGTCAAAAGAAATGCATACCTATAAAGTATCATGAAGGTGACCTGAATAAAGGCGAAATGATGTGCATCGATCGCTGTGTGGCAAAATACGGGGCGATACAGAAACACCTTAGCGAGAAGTTGGAAAAAAGCCCTTTCAATCCAGCTCAAAATACGACCAGCAACAACGACTTTCCCGACAATACACTGTAGTTGACCATACCACTCTCTCAAATGTACATTTACTTTCAGATAGAAGCAACCAACCGAAAAAGAAAGAAAGAAAACGTTTTATTTCAGTTCAATGCATTCGGTGTCGAACCGGGCAACAGAAACTAAAAAATGAGAAATGTGACTAGGATCCGACTTTTGCGGATCGCAGTCGTTGAAACAATCCTGCAACAATTTGGGCCAAACTCTGTTGTCTATCGTCGTGCGCAGTGGGAGTAGTCATAGTAGCGGCAGTGATGTCCGTGGTGGCATTCGAGACATTCGATGGCTTTGCATTAAAGAATACTCGACCTGAAGGTTGAGGCAAATCGAAATGAGGATCTTGTTCTTGCATAATCATGCGAATTTTCTGTGCATAAGACCAAAGACATGTTGCCCAGTAGATCTAATCGAGAATGAGGTTCAGAGTGTCGTTGATCGCAATTTCCCGAAAAAATCTTTATCTCACTTACGTAACATACTGCCATGATGGAAAAAATAGCAATGGCAAATTTCATTTCATCTTGCCAAAGCTTAAAGCAATTGTAACTGTCAGGTTGCAAACTGATGGACGTCAACGCCAGGTTTGTCTGCGTGCCGTTATTGAACACCATGGTCACTTTTTCACCCGCAATGGCCTGAGATGTATTGATGCACCAGTTATTGTACTGTCGTTGTTGGAGACCAAACACGATAATGTTGGCGAAAAAATCCACCAGGAAAATAAAGATTACAACCCACATCGAACGATGAGCAATACGTAACAATACAACGTGATCCTAGAGAAGCATTTGTTGAAAATCAGCCAACTGGAGGAGGATTGCTTCGGTTATTTTTTTTTTCTGTTCTCTGTCTGTACCGCGAAAAGAGCCAATAAAGAAAAAGTGGCAGCGACCGCAAACAAAAGGCAAATGACCCCTTGAAGGATCAATGCATAATAGTCTAGATAAGAAAAGATAGCTGTGTTCCGGGAATTGATTAGTGAAGCTGCATTCAGTTTTGTTTTCTACCCTTTCTGCTTTCTTACGACTCTTGCTGTGGAATGCTAGAATGGCTCCATATAAATTAATCCCCTAGATATGAAAGAAAGAACAAAGACGATGTTTGTTAATTCATTTTTTGATAATGCTCTTTTTGCACAGATTGTTTAACGGGTTCTTTTGTTTCAATGGCCTTACGATCCATATGCCACAGGCAACGGCGCAACCTGCACGAAGGGACATACATCCACAGAATTTGCGTGTAAAAGAGCGTTTTGCGTGAAAGGTATGCGTCCGTTGGTCGGTATCTGGATAAAACATAGTGGGCAAAAGAAAGAAAAAGAAGAAGTGCGTAAAGTATAACAGAAAGAGAGTTAGTTTCTGTCTAATTCCTTTTTCGGCCCATGTCACAAAAAAACATCGTTCCAAATTTAGACAAATCATGCAAGCTGTTTAAAGTGATCAAATTGCTTAAAGTGTAAGTAAGTAAAATGGTGGGCACTGAGGCCTGCCACGCTTATTTTGTAATTATCAGCTCAAAACGACTTGCATTCAGAAGCAAAGAAGAGGATACCTTAGCTCTTTCCTGGTATGAACTGCACAAGACGATCTCTGTGATCATCGTTCATTATCTTCACCTTACACTTCTTACATAGAACAAAAAATTGTCACTATTTCTTCTTCGGTACCTGCAGTTTTTCCCAGAAAAGACCTATGCATCTATATAGCGAGCTTACTAATACTTTGTTACCTTATTATTTGGGTGGGGTATAAGTCAGCAATACTTTTACTTACGCAATAAGTTTCAGGGAATGTGCATCTATATTCAATATGCTATAACATTTGCACACGTCTGAAGCGTTTCTACAAATGGACAGTAAAATCAATACTGCGTCGGTTATCTTCTCGGATCAACTGGTGGAGCAAATTCTGGTGATGTTGAGACAAAGCAGTAGATTGTAATGGCAGAGATAAGTACAACTACTTGTAATTAGTACAATCGTCCAGCAGTTGAACCAGAGAAGAGACACGCTATTCAGGTTCAGTCGATCAATTTCCAGTTCAACTAGATTAGACAGATCGTTTGTAACACAGAGGGCCTGTGTTATCGGCACCTGTAGGTCAGGTTTCACCGGTGCACGGACGATAAAGGGGGCACCATGCAGGATAAGGTTCATAAAATGGTGTATTTGTCGATTCTTTTCCGTTATACACAGTGACTATCATTCCTGCCATTTTCTGTCTTCTACTGCTGCAATTAAACGACCCCTGAGATTAAAAAGCAGTGATGCCGTTAGAAAAAGAAAGATGGGGTTTATGATGTTGTATTGGGATGTAGGGCTCTCAATGACTTCCGCGAACTTTCGGTCAGACGGCTATTTCACTAGACACACACTAGTGACAATGAGGATTGCCGCTAATTTAGGGACTGAATCTTGTTGTGTACAGGGACCACACAAAAGGTATTCTCTGTGTCATGTATTGATGGTGTTATACTGCTATTTGAGTCAATTCCCTCTAAAACACATGGGTGTAGCGATATTGCAGGATTAGAGCCCGAATTCCATACAATTACTGGCTAATAATGTGTACATGACTTAGCGGGTCATTTTGGCTCATGTTAGTCTAGAATAAATTGTCTCTTAAATATATGTATTTGATAGTAACTTTAATCTATTATCGGGAAACATAATTGCCATCATTGGATCTGTGCAGTGATGGTCAACCGCAATCACCTTTTGGTTCCAAGTGTACCTTTCTTTTTTATACTTGTTCTAAGGATGTTGATATCTAAAGTGGGTGATATCTCAGAGTGGCGCGAATTGTTACGGGTACTACCGAGATAAAAAGCTTGTGCAAAAAAAAAATCGTCTGCCTGAAATCTGTCAATCAAGAACTTGACATTCTTTGATAAGCCATGCTTCTGAAGCAGTCTATTTCCATATGAATCCAGCTATATATATTATTTACATGCTAGTGTTTTAGTGATAGACCGCACTTCACTAACAAAGCAAGAGACTGTCTCACGCACAGTAAGGCCTTGTTCATCGTGGTTACAAATTTCGTTAATTGGTACGATTATTTCAGAACATGCTATCTATCAATAAAAGCTTATAACTTTTAAAAATATCCGTTTTTTGAACAGTCATGAAAGTTTTGTGGGGTTCATCAATAACTTAGTGATTGCAGAGGGGTAGTTTATTTCCCAAAATTAAACTCGCATCTTGCAAATTCACTTGTCGCATTTTGGAAACTGAGCTTGACGCTAACAAATCATATTAATTGTCGTGTTATAAGAGTTTGAGTTGATCAATTTTACATACCTGTCAGAAAACTGACGGCGCCATACCCAGCTACCCGCCAAGCGAATGTAAGAAGCATATATAAATTTCAATGGCCTGCGTCTTTGATTTTCGTAGGTTGCGAAATCATTTTCGGGAAATGCAGAAGATATCAATTTCTGCCAAACTGCAATGACCGTTTGAGAAAGAAGATTAAATCGCCAAAGTTCACTGGCAACAAGGTTTTCAAATTTAGTGACATCCTTAGGTCAGTAATCAGATCCTTGGTATACATCCAAACCTCCTATGAGTAAAGAATTTCATAACTGAGAAATGCTAACGCTACTAAGAAAAATTAGCAGCAATGACCGCCTGTCACAGTTTCCTGAAAAGGCTGAATTATAAAGGGGTCATTCAGGGAAACAAATATTACTGAAGTCTATGAACCTAATCTGTTGTGTAATAACTCCAAAATAGGCAGTATGCATATAACAATGTGTTTATAAGTAGTAGTGTTGTGAGAGAATCGTAACCTTGCAATAGCAAATACAAACAACGTAGCAAACGAAATAGAAATCCCATTCCTTTTTTTAATAGGAAACGGATTTGTCAATGGTATATCGAGAACAGAATTAGCTAAAGAATAGTTACAGCTAAAGTTACTAATTTTAAAGTATCGCTCTGACTGAGGAGTAGAAATGACCACTGTATGCATAGAAAAGGCATTACTTGTACGTGTATTGTAAGCATGGAGAAAACGACAGGCAGTTATGGAATTGAGCGCACATACATTTGACCGTGCTGAAGATAAGACATTGTCGTTTTCGATATCAACTGTGCGACCAACCGTAGTCCTTTTCGGTTCCCATCAAATTACTTTCGTAACTTGTTCTAAATAATATTCCGTAGAGTAAAGAGCGATCACATAGTGTGTGATGTTATAATTCGAACCATTTACATTTGTTCCCAACATGTAATGGAAGCCATACAAAATGCGTTTAATCTTGAATGCGTAATAAAGAGAGGTATCAGTTAGTATATTGTACATCACTGAAAATCAGTTAATTAATTGTGTGGTTATTGGCCGTGTTTACAGAGAATTTTTTGGTTATGTTGGATGGTCCTGGTTACGTAAATTCTACATTAATGTATGGTAAGTCAATGATAAATTTCGGTGATAGTTCAAAAGGATCAGGGTCCAAATAGCGAGACAGTCCGATCTTCCCCCTCATTTTAGCACTGACCATTTATCCCGTATTCCTTTCTCTTGGTCTTTGATTCTCTTTTCTTTAACCTTTATCTGTACTTTATCTTATAACTATGGTTTTCAAAAAGCTACTCAACAAAGTACATCATCGACTTGCTGGTGATACACATGAACCGTTTTACCAGCGTGGATTTTGCCGACGACGATGGAACGATTCCTTAAAAGAGACTGCAGGTTCAGCCTCTCTTTCTTTCATTCCATCCCACTCCCTAAACTCTACCATTCCAACAAGTGAACATACACTAGTTTCAGCAGAGAGTACGCCCAGATTTCCAACCCGTCGCCCATTCTCCTTTCCAGAAGAGGAAGAACAAGCCGTCGTGATCCCGGAGATCCTCGAAGCGCTGCGGGCCTGTGGCACCAGCATCAACCTATCTATATCCTCCGAAAGTACCATGCAGAACATCGCGTTCCAGTCCGACACTGCCAGCGAGCGTTCAATCGACGATAACGATTCATTTTTGGAAGCGGTGTTACATAGTTACGAACGAGCCTCGTTACGCAGCCAGTCGGCCTACCAAGGACCCTACTCCACCGATTCAACTCCGCAGAACAGGAAGGATACAGATAGTTCGTTTTCAGAACGGTTTTCCTACCCATTCTCTGAGTGTAGTTTGACAAAGCCAAGCCCATCAGCAGGTAGGTCAGATCTGCGTAAACGTAGTTGGCTTCACGAAAACCCCCTTAAAAAAACGAATAGCGCCACCTAGTCCGCCTGAATCGCCGGATTGTGCACCCTCAAGAAATGGTATGAGAGATAAAGTTATCAAACAAGTCAAGAAAACCATGTTAGAGATGGAGTTAGCATCTGCATGGCAGCGTCTGGAGTCAGCTCTCAAAGAAAATCAGCAGTTGAAAGATCGATTGCAAACGCTGGAGAAAAACCAGACGACAGGCACAGCGGATCGACCCCCTCCTGAAGCACAGTGTCAACAAGATGAGCTAATGCGCATGCATACACGGGCGCAGTTGAGTCTGATCGAATATCTAGAGGGAGAATCAGACATGGCGGGGGCCATGGCACGCTTCAAAAAGCAACTGGAGTACGAAGAAGCGAAAAAGGATGGTCTTACTGACTTTCCTTCTCACTTAGCGAATATGGCTATCTGTGGTGATTGAGGCATTTACCTAAATAAAATCGAGAGCTTTCCCTTTCTGAAAATCGTTTATCAGATAAACAAGAGAGATAGAAAAGAATGATAGATTAAAGAAAATCAGAAGAAGCAGAAAGCCGAGAGAAACACACGATAGGGGATCGATTTTATTCTCTCTTTTTCGGAGCTGTCACGGTTTGAAAAGTAAAAAGAAAAAAAATGGAAACAGCTGTAGTCGAAAAATCAACTTCCCCCATTGAAAATTAGACATTGAAAGATTTTAGCAGAATAGAGAGAGATGCATGTTAATATGGACGCGAATTAGAGATAGAGAGGCCGTAAGGACCATGGCTTCGGGGATGTTGGTGAATCATCTAGATGTCTTGTCTTTATGTGTTTTGGCTGTCCAATACTATGCTTCGGGGATTGCGCGAAGAACTCCCTCAATTCGTGTTACCCTGTCTCTGTCGATAGCATCGGAATTTTCCGATGTTCAACACGTGGAAGATGAGAATTTTACGAGTAATTCGTTTCTTTTTCTCTTTTGTTCTCCTTTCGACAAAAGAAATCAAAAAATAAGAGACACGTGTCAATCAGATAAAAAACAATCTATTGACTAAAAATGTTGCCTTTATTGTCCAATGGCGATTGAATGCTGGATAAGCTACAACGAATCGGATGAGGGAACGATAGTTTTCTTCTTTTCGTGTTGTGTATATGTATGTGTGTGAGCGCGTTTGTAGGCGCTGGGTAACTAAGGGGTTGTTTGTCTTTAATGGGCACGTACACTCAAAAAGCAAGGGTAAATGATTTGATGTTATTCGATAAGCTTCGTGCAACCGATATTCCCTTTTCACGCAGGTCAAAAAAAGAAAGAGGGTTCTGTCGGTTTATCTGAAAACGGCTGTTCCCAAAATTCACTTATAAATTCTGAAAGTCATTCGATTCCCGTCTCCACCTGAAAATTGCTTCTTTTCTCTTTTTGCTGTTTTCTCCATCATGTGTCAGAACGAAAACGTCTTGGTCTCATCAAATACAGCTGGTGCTGAGTGCGCAGTCTGTGGTTCCCAGAAGCATATGACAAGTATGTTGCTCTTAGCTCTCTACGATATTCTCTTTCCCTTGTACTAATAAGATTGGCCACGTTATCTTTTAGAACACTGTCCGGTCTCCCCATGATCCAATGATCAAAACCATACACTCATAGATCCTAACAGGAGGATTAGACCATCCCTCTCATTCATTGTTACATATGCTTATCATTCATCTCCCTCACTCTTGACTCTCATACTTTCATTCTTTCCCACTCTGTATAGAAAAGTTTTCTCTTTCAATTTGTCTATATGTTTTAATCCTCCCCAATCTCTTTTTGTTCTTCTTCTGCTGTGAGCCACTCAACCGCGGTACCTTTCTTTTTTTTTCTACATTATTATTCTCTTTTATTTTTCTCATGACATGATCCATTATCCCATATTCATTCCTTGCGTATGAACCCTCTTTTTTTTATTCTCAGTTATTCATGTACATGCTTCAGTTATTGTATACTCTCTCACAAGTTTATTTCTATTTCTCTCTGTGAAAGAAAGGACAAAAGAAAAGTAAATATGATTTGAACGCCATGAACCCAGAGAAGGTTTTGGAATGGGAACTCGCAGTGGGGTAATCGCCAGAATGTCCGACAGCGACACAAAGGCCGTTTAGTCTCAGCTCTCAAACAAATGAGTTCTCTTTTTTTTCGCCCACTTTGAACGATACCGTAGTGTTACCCCAACCTAGCATTTCTGTTGACACGTGCTGACGTTAGCGAGCTGTTACGACCAGCTTTTTTGCTGATGTATCTTTCACGTTTATCTTTTTAGTGCTTTTTGGTCCAATCAATGAAGCATTGATTTGCAGCGACTTCTTATCAGATGGAAATTTTTTTTTCTGAACCTGCCTATAATTGGATCCACGCATAAAGCGGAAATTTCGATCATCACTTTGTTTAGCCGACGTACGACATTATGTTAATGAGTTGTGCTGCAGTTGTGCAACCCGTCAAAAATAAAGAGAGAACGGTCGCCTTAGAGACACGTCTCCTAGACACACATGACTATATGTCCTTTGTGCTGGCCCGTCATTCGGTGTCGATGTACTTAGTAATAAACTATTTCATCTGCTTCGTTCAAAGAAGTTCCAATGTAAATGCATGTGAACGAAATAGCCACGCATAGACGGCTGCAAGAAAAAGTACCGAAATCTGATAAGAGAAACCATCTGATAACGAGCCCGCTCACCGACTTTCTCAGATGCTCCGTTTGTGAAACAAGAAAATCTTTTTTTTTTGTTCTTCGCCTTTTTCAAGCTTAATATGTTTCTCTCTTTCTCTCTGACGAGCCTGTCCTTGTACCAGCATCAAGTTCTTTTTTTGTTATTTGTAATCATTTTGCTACGCGTAAAGTTCGCCACCGAAACCTATTTTTATCTTCAACGCAACGTGGGCGGTAGATGAATGATATGATGACAGGACGGCACGACGAGAAGGAAAAGAAAATGGGGCTTTCCCCGCAGAATGAAACAAAGAAAAGGCAAACTTAAAAAGGGCATGAATTTGTTTCTTTCCTAAGTAGCCAACCCATATGAAGATAATCGATGCATAGTGCTTAGTATGAGACCTTATGCGCTCCCTACCTAAAGAGCTTAACTATCTATTGCCCTTGCATTCGGCTGTTCGTGTTTTTGCTATTCTTGCATTTTTTGAAACTAATGAGAAACATCCATAATAAAGTCGGCGATAAGAATATTTTTATACTTCTTACTTACCTTTTTCTCTCTCTTTCTCTTTCTTTCTTTCTGTTTCGCTTTACGACTGTCTTTCGAAGTTTAGTACTCCGTAATTCTTAGAGCGGCAAAATGAGGTATGGAATAGAAATGCTTTCGGTAGAAAAGAAGTTGCAAAACGTTTAACCCTATGATCTCTCCGACAATCACTTTGAACACGAAACTTTAAGGCTCCGTGAAAATTTCGCTTGTCGGAGGGTATTTTTCAAGTTCCTATCAACCGCTTCCTATCCCCATGTTTTGCCACCCATGTGAATCAATCAAACCCTGAATCGAATAAAACCAAGTTTGCTAAAAGCTATATTTCCACTTTGTGACAAATAGGTGTATATGTGCTACCGCTCGACATACGTTTGCGACGTCTTATAGCGACAGATAGGTGTGGTCGGAAGCGTCTTCTTATCGTAACTGCTATTGCTGTCATGCCTTAGTTGAAAAGCCTGGTTGTTCAGGGCAAATGCCGTGAGCTCCTAAGCCAATTGTGCCAGCGTACAATGACTGAAAATGGGAATCTAGATTACACGTATTATTGATGTGTCGGTCTTGATTCAGTAACCAGTGGCAAAAAAGGAAAAAAGGAAAGCATCAGAAGACTACTGTGGCTTCAGATTAAATGTGCCTACTCGCATCTCTAACGTTATTAGAAAGATGCTGTTTACCATTGGAGCGCTTTCGAACCGTTTGATTGCCAATCATATCTACTGCTCACTGAGAGTCTTGTTAGTCGTTGCATGATATTGTCACATTGGGTATGATACATGCATTATCGAACATTCACTTTGCTGGAGCCGGAAGCACAAGGCAGATAGGCTTCGGGAAACGTTACCGGACAGATCTCGAGTACAAGTACTCCTGCAGTTAAAGGCCTGTTATACAGTGAGCCTTTCAGTAGCCATCATGCAAGTTCGTCAAATCTTTTCATAGCTATAACGAAGTTATAATATGAATGAGATCGTACGAGAACACTTGCCACATAGTAACACCTAAGCTACTACGGTATAACGAAGTTTGACCAGAAGGAAAATTGCTAGTTATTTCTAAAGGCTTCCTAACAATTGCCATTAAAACCATAGAGCCATGCCATCGTTATATAGGGAAAATGTTCATGCCGAGTTGTTTAGTTTTAGTACTTGTAGACTTTATCTAAGTCTAAGTATTATTTATCCTAAACGTTGTATAGTCTTCGGAAGATTCGCCAGCAGTAAAACAAGGATCCAGATATTGAAAAGAATGTTTCGTCAACTCATAAAAATGCCCACTATCATATCATTGGGTCGAACACATAGTGCAACAGATCCATTGAAGTGACGCGTTTATTGGAAGTAAGCTTCACAGTTTAAACTTTGTTTATTGTTCGAAAAATTCAAATAAACTTGGTAGTTCGATTGACTCTATATCAATTGAGCTAGATATTTGACTTTTAGCTCAGTCTCCTGCTTGTTAATGCACCTATATCACTACAGTTCCACATTTGGGCCAGACTTGTATAACATACTGAAAAATATAAAAATGAAAAACAACTGAAAATACTTATTCTCTGCTGTTGATCAGTTTATGATCACTAGTGATGTACATACTGCAGCACCGTTCATCGGATTAGAATCACTTCTCGTTTGGCCCTATCCTTTTACCGGATTCGGTGCGTTTTATATGCACCGGAAAGCTTCGTTAGCTTTTCCGTCCGTTGTCCTTCTTTCATTAACGGTAGACCTACCTCAAGTTTTTTTTTGGCCAATAGCGGTTAATATACTAACTTACATTCTCCCCTCGGGCATCGGCCGATCTAGCAACGTTTTAGCTACCAGACATACTTTGAAAGGTAGATCGGCACCTATTGTACGTTTTGGGATAGTGCTTACCAGTCAGACGGACTAGCAGGCTCTTTCCTGAAAATGATCATTTCTACGGTCTAAACTCTCGTCGTACTTTTCCAAGTATAGATGTGGTGTCTTTGAGAATTTAATACGTTGATCTTTATAAAGATTGAGAATCATATTTACAAGAAGATTTCTCGTGGACGCTTTGACATCTTTAGGCCATCAAGCGCCCCAGCGTATTGTTAAACGATTGACTTGACGCACCTTGCAGTTTTTGCCGCAGTGCATCCACGCTAATTTCAAGCATTCCCCCTGCCAAACGTTTTACAAAGTATTCGAGTTGAAGTGAACTGTAGGCAACTTACCAGTACTGTTCTCAGTTCTTCATCCTACGTTATGTAAAAATCCTAAGGTTAAGGTTTCCCGCCGTACAAATCTGCAGACAAAGAGAAATATCGTATATCTCTGTTTTATAATTTGGGTTATTTATATAGTCTATCATGAAATACCTTTGCTTGAATTCATTGTTATAGGTAGTTCTTGTTCTTGAAGTTTGCCGTCAATGACTACGAGAAATGATTGTCTCTACCAAACAGATAAACATGTTACTCTCTCATTTATAACTCACTCTATGTTCAATGTCCTCAAATGTTTCAGTACTTATAAACAATACTATGAAAAGCGTTTCTTTCTCTACTACTTCTAATAAAGCCAAAGCGGTTTTCTCAATGAAGCAAGAGGAATAGAAAATTTCACAGAAATTAGCATATTCTGTAGTCCTGCTTTCATTACATTCTCTGCTTTTTGCCGTACGCATATCAGGCTTGCCTGTAGTCTACTGGTGATAGCTTACGGGTACGAGTGTCAAAGCATTCCAAGTAAAACGTGAAGACTCTTAGCTTTTAAAGTACATATTAGTTTTAAAAATCGCAAATATGATGTTTGCAGGTGTAGTACGGATAATGGTAGTCCTGTCTTTTAATGAAAAGTGTTAATATTTTTACGGTTTGATATACTGAAGATATGTTAATGCAATTAGAGGCTTTCTCGCTTGTAGGATGAACAAACCGAACACGGAAAGTTTTGTGGTCTTGCACGTTAAATACTGGCAAGTCGAGCTTGTCGGCTTGTCACACGATAGGACAAAAGAAACCTGGTTTTCGCTTTTTCCGCCTTTCCATTTAGGTTTTCTAAAGCTTTTCTTCGTTTTTATTTTCTCTACTGTGAGGCCAAACTGCTTTACATTTCCTTCTTTTCTTATGACTAGACAAGATCGAGTATGGTTTTATAAACGCAGCGCTCAATGTCAATAAATAAAGACTAAGTTTCACCTTACGTTTATTGAACTTTCCTCTACTGTGTTCACTACGATGTAATTTCTTTGGTTCAAAACGTACGACATAAAGTTTCCATATTGCTTTGAAAGGAGATACATCTCAACCTTAGTTCTCTGACATTGGGATAGAAGCTATAGAACATCAATGCGTCCCCTGGATATCTTATTTGTCATGGATGGCATAGTATATACTAAAAACTGTATGTTTTCATATACTTGGCTGAAATAACGCACTTTGGGTTACACAGCTATTTAGCATCTATGCAGATATTATGATCGGACGCCTTTTATAAACTGACAGCAGGTATTGTGTATATAAAAAATGATATTGGCAGTTTTTAAATATAAATTAAGTAGCCAACTTTTTTTCAAGGTAACGCCCATATGAAGCTCGGCGATTCAAAATAGAATACAATCCTACAGAAGACGGATCCACGACACGGACATATACAGACAGATTGCATTGATTGTCCTCAAGCAAAGGGCCCTTTCCTTCATGCTTTTTAGCCAAATGCTCAACGGCATAGAAGTGCTTGTATCCAATACCAGCGTCTTTACTGAACGTCTGCAGAGTTCCTGTTTTCTTTTCGTTAATATAAGACAAGTTAAACTAGCTGAGCTACCTATTTTGTAATAGTGTTCTTCAGGTTTGGTCACGTTCGATATCATCAGCATACATTGAGCTTTCACGCTATGTTCGGAGTCCTTGCAATCGTGTCGAAGGTAAAGGGAAATATACCCTTCACCATATGCTAGCTTGCATCCTTTAGGATATATCGCAATGCACCTATTTCCGCTTAGCACTTTCAGAGCAATGCAGTTCAGTACCATTCATGTCCGCCTACGTGGAACGTCTTGCTTATCACTTCTCCCTCGAGAGCCTGCCAGTTGTTTAGGCACCAGTGATAGGAGCCGAAATAAGAGTTTTTACGATTTTCACGAGGAAGAAGTTCCAAACCCACACTGTCCACTATACAAAACAAGTCAATTTCTCGGAGCACAGTGCCTTGTCTGCCTACAATAATCATGCGTTTGTGTCTTCCCACGTTCATTGGATTCAACTTCGAGGTTTGATTTGGCCGAAGAGATTTCTTGTTCACTAAGATTGACAAACAGTTCGCTTTGGTTATCACTCTCCGTTTTACTCTCTAAATCTGTCTATGTAATAAAACTGGTTAGTATGTGTAAATTCATGCCCAGAAATTCAAAAATAAGGAGAGAGCAATAAATGCGCCAACGTTTACCTGTACGTTTTCTTTTTCTGCGTTGTCTTCAACATATATCTCTAGCAAGTGAGCATGACCATTTGACTTTTCCTCTTTCCCCAGATTTTGTATGATGCCTTTATAATCGTTGGTTGTTGAAATGGTCTTGAACCCGTTCTCGTCATGGTCATGTTTTGCTTGCACTGTGTAAGATTCAAGAGAAAATGCCTCTTGTATCTAAAAGCAATAGTGTCTGTAGGCTATCTATAGCGTTTTAGCCATACCTTTTTGCACAGCTCATTGTAAGTTGTGTACTTATCAAAAATAAAGCAGCGCGTTTCCTGAACCGGCCCGTTCAACTTAGCTACAATGGCCAAAGGTCCTTGTAGGTCGACTTTTTCCGTCTCAGGTTGGCTTTGGGCAATCTTGCTTTCCATGGATTGTAGCTTTAATTCCAGTTCTTTGCACTCTTGCGACTTGGCATCATATTTCTGTGTCATATCCTCTAGTTTGGAGTTTAACGTTTGAAGGCTCAAGTTCACCATTCGAAGATTGTATGCGCTTTGACACTCCGAAAGGGCCAGCTTAAGTTTGATAAAATCAAAAGCAACCGCGTCTTTATCCTCCTTTGACATGGAGGGCTCCTCTTCGATGAATTGGATATGAGCGTTTGTTTGCCTCATAAGGTCATCCACTCGTTTCATGTTATCTCCATCTGTGGTTTCCAGTTCTTTTATATCATGGAGACGTTGTCGAAGGAAGTGTGAAACATGATAGTAGAACTGAAGTTCCTGGACAGGACATATGCGTATATCAAAATCAACCACGTTCTTGAAACGGCTTACTCACTGATCTGTGCTCGTAGGTTCCACTCATAAAAAAATATAAGGTTGCACTAAAGAAAGGAGAAACGTCTTGGTCATATACAGCACAGCCTTAAATCAAAATTCATCACAGTTGCTACACCGACAATAAACAAATATGCAGCAGGAATCATGTTACGATCTGTGAGGAGACGTACTTCTTGACATGCAATTGTTTGTAGCGCCAATGACATCATAATAAGAATCCTCACTTTGGAGAGGCAGAGCCAAGATTGCGTAACAGCAACAAGGCGTATCGCTTATGACTCACATTTTCATAAAGCTGCGCGCCGGGCGACTTACCATGCTCCACAACGGGATAGAAATGCTGCACACGTCGCAGGAAAGTGGTATGTCATATAAATGACACTTTTTTGAGACTTGTGCGGCTTTTAGTTACATGAGATATGCGATGTTTGTACGATTTATGCGCCTATGAGACTTTTTTGTCCCACAGAGTACAGTAAGCGCGCGATAAAATTATACTCGCCGTCGGGCAGAAAACGCATAAGTTTATCAAGTGTATAATTATTAAATTAAACATCCGCAGCTTGTAATATGCACCTATTGGCTAGTAGTGAGTTAATAAGAGCAGCTACTAATCAGATCAGAAGAGATGATAGGAAATAGCATCTTTACTTTATCAACGTGCTAAAAAGTTATTGCCTATCGATATAAGTGTAGATACACGGCGGATTAGAGACTATTGTCTGAGTTGATCCGAGCAGATAAAGAAAGTCGATCCATAATAAATACATGGTTACTGAAGTATTTTTTTACCCCATAAACTCACATTTAGCACAATGCATAACACAAGACAAGCTCAAAAAAAGACGACGCTCTCAAACGCTCAAAGATTGGATATATGTCACTACGCAGAGGAAACAAAAAAAATCTCAGAAAGAAGTGGCCGAATGGGCATATGAAACTTTTTAAGTTGAACAAAATCCCGACCCAGGCAGCCATTTCTACTATCCTTAAGAAGAGAGCATTATACAGTATGAGGAAATGGACAAGATCCAGCTGAATTCCAAGAGGCAAAGAATCCCTGCTTTCCCTGGGTTAGAGAAATCTTTAGCTATGTGGATTGATCAGACTGCAGAAAACAAAATCCCCATCAACCGCAGCGTCATAAAGGGGCAAGCCTTAAAATTTTCGAGGAAATGGGGATCGATATCAGTAGATTCAGTTTTTCTGATGGTTGGATGACAAATTTCGAAAGACGGTAGGGCTTTCATAGCCATAGTATTCATGGTGCGGCTGGATCTGTCGTTCTTGAAAACGAAAGTATACAAGAAATGATAGCAGCAATCAAAGAAAAGATCCATGGTTATAATGCTTCTCGGGTTTACAATCTTGATGAAACTGGTCTTTTTTTTTAGTCAAGTGCCAACTTAAACTGTCTCCAAGGAGCCTATTGCTGGTTTGAACCAAGATAAAAGACGTCTGATAGTTGTGCTAATTGCAAATGCTGAAGTCTCTCATCTTCTACCTCCATTTTTTATTGGAAAAACTGAAAAGCCTAGATGCTTTAAGGGAAAGACAGGTATAATCCAAAGTATATAAACGATTGACATTGACTTAAGCCCAGGACAAGACCATGGATGCGAATACTATTGGAATTCAAAGGCTTGGATGGATAGCACGACATTCCGCAAGGTCCTGCGAAGACTTGATTTGGTGCTCGGCAGGCTTCACAAAGGAGAGAAGGTCTTATTGTTGGTCGACAACGGATCTTCTCATAAACTGACGCAAGAACTGAAAAACATCGAGATATGTTTGCTTCCTCCCAACACTATCTCCAGACTACAGCCATTAGACCAAAACATTATTAAATCTTTCAAATCCTACTACAGGTAGGTAAAATTTGTATTATTTGACCAATCATAATACTTCTTTAGAGCAATCCAGTACAGAGTTGCAGCCCTGCGATTCTCTTTCAAGGGTGAAAGAGAAAACGTCTATAAGCTTAATCAGCTGGCCGCTATGCAGTGCTGTCAAACAGCCTGGAATCGTGTTAAAAAAGTGACTATCGTCAATTGTTTCAACAAAACAGGGTTAATGGCAGGCGAATCAGATAATATCATTGAGGAAGGAGAGGAAAACAGAGAAATCATGGAAGAAATTAGCGAGAGCATACGTATTATACGTGCCAATGGAGTGGCAGCAGAATCGGTTATGTTACTTCCTAATGACGAAGATATCTTTTGCCATGAAACGTTCTCGGAGGATCTTCTGATAGAAATGGCGTCTTCGTATCAAAATATTTCTCAGAAAGACACTGATGACGATGATGAAGCTCTCACATTGCCAAAATTTGTGAGCAAAACAATAGCAGAGCAAAACGAGCTTATTCAAGAGCTGCGCAATAGCTTGGACCTTGGATGCAATTTGGATGCCGGATTGGATGTTTTGCTGTCCAAAAAGCTCCGAGAGCTCCAATGGACAATGGATGCGACAAAACAGACCTCAGTTAGTGATTACTTTACTGAAAATTGAAACCATACACAGGAATTATAGACAAATATAGACCGGCTAAATATTAGAGCAATTATATGTCATGGCAAACCGTATAAGTAAAAAATTTATCGAATCTGTGATATTGAAGCCTCAACCAAATCGGTCATGCTAAATTTTATAAGTTTATCGAGAACATAAACTTATTGAGCATAATTTTATCGCGCGCTTACTGTAATCTATATCCGTATTCAAGCTTTCTAGTGAACTTTACCATTTGTTTTGTTGACATGAAGAGAGATGATCAACATGATTCTGGAGTTCTTGTGTATGCCAGTAAACTAGTTTATTGAAGACAGGGAAGGCGAAATATGATACAGTAAAAATACATTGTCTAACCGTTTGTTTACAAGTAAGGATCGTTGGTGCCCAAGCACTCAGCGACGGTCTGGAATTTGTATCCCTTAGACTTGATGTATTCAACGGCCCATGGAACAAGTTCTTTAGCAGTGTGTTCCCAAACCTATTCAACAGATATATAAATCAGTTGCTAAATCCTTTAATGACTGAGGACAAATACTTACATCGTGCATCAGGGAAATGTGACCACCAGTGGGGTTACCAGTCTCAGAGCCGAGAACGTTGGTAATTTCGGTCTTTTCATGTTCAATGCCGAGCTTTTTCCAGTCATTGCTATCAATATCCCATAGGACAACGCCTCTGTCAAAAATAAGGAATGTTAATTTATGTCGAAAACTTAGAGAAACAAAGATATTTCTTACTTGTATCCAAGTTCGGCCAGGACAGCCTTAGCCTGATCATCAAGGGCACCCTCAGGAGGTCGCATGTCTAATAATGAGGTGAGTTCGTTTAATCTTAGAACATCGCCTAGCTTCACGTCTCTAATCACTTACAAGCAGGTCTATGGCAAAAAAAAAGGAGCCATCAGTACATAAGATTGGACAAGGTTCTTGCTTTCAATATTTTACCTCTTTCCAATTGCCTTGAAGATAATGTCGGACTCTTGGTTCATCTGGTATTGCACTTCCTCTTTGGTAAGACCAGGGAGGTCTTTATGCTGGTAAGTATGGCTGGCAACTTGATGGCCGAGATCATGGACGTATTTGATGACCTCCATGTAAGTCTTTTCGCCGTCGGAAGTCTGAGTCTTAGAGTTTTCCACATCACTAAGATAGACCATCAGTATCTCGTGCAAACATAAAAGTTTTGGTATACTCCTTACATGAAATTGTTGCCGTTCATGAAGAAGGTAGCATTGATACCCTGTGCATTGAGGGATTTGGCGAGATCCCATGTGTATTCGAAAGGTCCGTCATCGAAAGTCAGGGCGAATGTTCCGGGTTGTGTACACTTGTCGACTATCAGAGAGGAGCTATTTTGCCCAATGGGGGCGGCAGATGTGACGACAGCAAGAGCAGCAGTGAGAGTGAAAACCAAGCTGGTGCGCATGATGGCAAAAACTGTAAAATAGATGGAATTGAGTGTGTATGAAAAGAGGAATAACAACTCCAACGCCAAAGAGAAGGACGACCTTTATATAGTTATTGCTTGGTGCCTGGTAATTTCACTACCCGATTAGGGTCGGTTCCCGGGTACACAGAGCAACGTGTGTCACTTTTTCAATCCAAGCAGTACATAGCAAATCAGTGTGCTTTGCCTGGCCTATTTTTACTTCTTTTTTTTTTTAGCTCTCTTACGGGAAAAGTAAACAAGCCTTCCTTGTGTAATGTCAATGTCGGGAAGTATGGCTTAATTGCAGAGATGGAAACGAGAAGGTTTGTATAACCTTAGTCCAAAAAAGTGTGTAGTGCAGCTGTATATCTACCGAGCAAAATACAATAGGTTTGTGTAAAAAGGACGATCATTATCATATCGCTGGCTTATCAAATCTCCTATACAAGAAAGCCAAACGCCGTAGTTCCCCTTTGATTAGACGCCACTTTCCTATCGTGATGACTAAGTCAACAACAGGGCTGAATTTCAATGGGCTGAATACACTGACAGTTTGTCCTGCGGTGTGGCGGGATATGATTATCGCCTTAGCCCACTTTTGAGGATTTGGACCTGCAAGAAAACTCCGTTTGCATATGAAACACTTATTGACTCTATCTAAGTGTTTCTTTGCATAAGATTGTCTCGATATGCGAACAAATAAGCAACAGCTTCTATGACGGATATTATTAACATCTGGATTCATGTTGCATAGAAGCATCTTTCCTAAATAGTACAATAGGTGTACCACATGCTGAGCCACGATCGAAAAGAACATGTCACGAGGAGAAGCAACCCATTATTACAAGCTTTAGATACGAGCACAGCTACGTCGCTCCTCACGTAAAGGCACGGCAGTAGAATCTCTAGGGTATACTCTTGTATTATGTTCCTTTAACGAACGTGAAAAGCTTACTATTAACCAAATTTGGTTCTTAGAAAGTACCCTTATATCGAGAAGCTACTGTTGATATACTGAACTTCCGACTCTATTCTTCAGCCCTTCAATATTTAGTACCAAGTCGACTTTGTCTGTAATGGTTTAGATTGGAAACAGACGTGAAATCCTCGTCACAGCTTGGACATAATGGACGCTCATCTACTCCTGTCTCCATAGCAGCAAACATGCGATGAACATACAGTGCCATCTGTGAAAGGAAAAGTTTAAAAAGAAGCATGCAAGAGAAACGATATAACATAAAACGGTAACGAAAGAAGAAGAAGCAAAGTGTCTCATCCCACATATCTGGTTTTCGTGATTTGTATCCTTTCGGATAGGAGGAAAAATGATAGAGGCCCTCATCTTCTTTGTATTTATAGCTTTTGAACCTCGTCTAATCGTTGGTATCTTGACGTGCGATGTGTTTCCCAGTGACCGTACAGATCGGTCAGTTCTTTCACCGTATGGATCTTTCTTAATCAAAGTTTTCAAAAGCTCAAATATTAACAGATACCTTGACGCAATGAAAGCCAAAAGTCTTTGTAAGCTTACGAGGTACAGATACAAAGTGACATGCTGTCCTGCTCAAGCACGATTGGCTTTGTTAGCGCACGCCAAGACTTTTTGGACAACTACGAATTCTGTTTTTGTCACCACCCAAACTTCAATAGGTGCTAAGCACGACTTGGACAGCATTCACCGATGTTGCCAGTTTTGGAAAAATTCGTTGCGTATAAATTAACTTCCGCTACCTATGCTATAAACTAGGAATATTCCTATTTTTACCAGATTTTCCCTTATTTCCCATTTAGACAATTCCAAACTGAGTACAGAAGGATCGCCAAGAACTTGGGTTGCAACCTACTGAGAATGTCCATCTGTTTGGCGTTCTATGTTTTGTCTTCATACGTAATATAAGACAGTATAAGCATTGGGCAACATTGCTTGCATTGGCGCGTTCCTTCTATCATTGACAACAATGTAAGTAGATACTAATTTGGTATACATCTGAATATAGGTCTGACTGGTGCAGAGAAAAAGCCTATTTTTACATGTAATGACTTTAACTTGTTTGCTTAGTATGGCAGAACAGAGCAAAAAGCCTATACAGTATCTCCCAAAAACAATTTCGCAAACTTCAAAAATCGAAGTCGCAGTACAGTGGAATTAAATGTGGCAGCAAATGAAAAAGAAAAATTCAATGTCGTCCTTTTTCTGCTTAGCTACCGCTTTACCTCATTTTAAAAGTGCATCCACATCCTTGAGCTCTCCCCATGCCCACTGTTAAACAGTCAAAAGCAGAACTCGCTGCTGCCAAGGCTGAAATTAGTAGGCTCAAACAACACAACGGTTCCCTTCTCCAGATGGTAGGCTCTAGTTTCCCTAAATGCTAAGTCTGTTGAATCTATTTCCTCTAATACAATCCGTCCATTCAATCCACATGCCTAATACATATCGATATCTCCGCAAAAGCTATCCGTCGCATCAGGGCCCCTGTCCGTCCTGCTGTCGCCCGCTTCTTCCTTGCAAAAGAGCTTTTTTGATACTTACGCCCTTCCCCGATATTTTTCCATCCGCCCTCAATTTTTATCAGATTGATTTAGCCTGGGCGAACACAATTATTATTTTTGCGCTCATTTGAACCACTGAATAAACCCAAGAAACTAGATAGTGCTAGGTTGAAACTCAATGTCATTCACTTAGCTCGAAAAAGAAAGTAATCCACAAACCTCTATAAGACGCATCCAGAGTCTGTAAGCTAGAATAATGACATATCTAATGCTCTTAACAATCTATCACCTAAGGAAATCGAATTCTTAATATCAGAACTTGAGATGCATTGCAAGCTGTCAAGATGTCCTACTTGCAAAAAGATCAATATAGGATACTTTGTGTATTCTTGCACTTTTACTGCAGTGAATATGATCTGCGTGGGCGTTTCAACCATTATTCCGTTTATCTAGCAGAAAAAACGCCAATAAAAAGCATGTCGCCAACTTATTTGTTTTTCTTCACATGTCGTTTTCGTTCTTTTCCCGCCATTTTCTGTAAGCATGACATAATTTTTGAATCAAGATAGACATTGAGGTATTATTGATGGGAACAGTAGACCGAGTTATAAACTGTATCTACATGAGTAATATTTATGTAACATTCCATGTAAATCCGTTGTACAATGAAATGAAAATGGCATAAACTATGTAAACTTTGTTCGGATGCACCCGAAGATGCTGCAACTTTTACGTACTCTATTCGAAGACATACCAAGATAATTTTTTACCGGGTGTGACGCAGACGAACTTTCAAACCATATGAGATAAGAAGGCTGAAGAAGACTTTAGCAGACAATAGGTATTCTACAAAAATTAAGAAAACATGATAGCCCCAACTGCATGACGTCGAACAAGAACCAGCCAAACCGAGGTTATGGTTGAACCGCCCAGGTCTCGCAGACGAATCAGACGACGAGAAGAAGAAAGACCAGAATCGTCCCGAGCTCCTTTAAGGCGATCTGAGAGGCAGCAAGCAAAAAGACAGAAAAGGATCCACGAGTCAAGTGGATAGGGCTTTTACGCCCGGTATTTAGTAAGTGTCATTGAATACTATTGTTACTTTTCTTCTATTACTCACCAATTGAAATTTATATATGCATCTGGCATTCACTTGGCGGGGAGATGGGTATGGCGTCGTCAGTTTTATGACAGGTATGTAAACATTGGTCAATTCCAACTCTTATAACACGACAATTCATGTAATTTGTTAGCGTCAAGCCCAGTTTCCAAATGCGCCAAGTGAATTTGCTAGATGCGACTTTAATTTTTGGAAATAAAGTACGTACTGATAGAAGTGAGAGTAATCATTACTCCGCGCAAATGTTTGTACTTTCTATTACCAGTACGACAGTAACATTGTTCTAAATGATTCAGACAATATGCAATCAATCTGAATCGCTGTCTTCATCCAGTTCATTGCCGTAAACGGCAAAAAATAGCTTACCGCTATTTATAACTATATTCGAAGGCATAACTAATGCAGTGCATGTCGTTTGCAACACATTGAACGATCCTGGCCAAGCAAAATTGCTCACGGAGACTAAAAATACCAGCGTGTTTAAAGCATTCTAATGGTGTAACGCAGGAATTTTATGGAAAGCCATCACCACTATCGCCGTCGTAAAGCAAAATAATGATGAACTGATGATAACGTTCGGATGATTCTTCATGTTCAGATTGGTTTAGCAGCTGAATTTGCATCATACTTTAACAGGTGCTCAATGCCTGCAGCAATTTTCAGTAGTTCTTCCTTGGATCGTTTATGCATTCATGACTAGCTCACATAATGTGTTGATCTTCTATGATCTAACTGTGGTTCTGACATAGTCAAGAACATAACATGCGGTAATTTTAGTGAATTTTTGATCTTGCTATCCACTTCGGATTTTCAAGTTCATAGTCAAGCAATGCTACGATATCGTTATTCGTGTGTCTGAATCCTTATGTTATGCCGCGTATCGTTGGGTAAAGCCAGTTTCTTCCTTGTATGCAGGTTTTATCTAGACTGTGGTTTCCATATTTTTGCACGTGCTAAAGGTATTGATCTCTTTCGTCTCAAAGAGGTGAAACGGCTGTGACGTGCCGGCTTTGCAAGGTCTTACCCTTTTGGCACAGACATGCTACGATTCTCACAGCCAAAATTCCGTAATGTAGAATGGGCATTACAATGCGTCAGATGGAATAAGCGACCTTTGATCAATTCGACACGTTCGTCCACGCGTCAGGGCGAAAGGCCATCTAATACATGTGATCGCCGGCTGTTTCAAGATCGTGCCGATCTACAAGCTCTCTTGCAATCAAGGAGAACGCAATCATCGGCAGAATCAAGCAAGTGCTGCTTTCGAAGCAAAAGAACACTATTAACGTGCGCTATCTAGTTTTGGAAACCCGATTAAAGTTATTCGGAAAGAATGCTTCAATACGGCGGAGAGCAACGGATATGGGCATATCAGGAAAAACGTTTACGGACCTTGCTGAAAAATTCGCCAAGGCTATGCTTGCTCGACAGGTGCCACGATGCAAAATGCAAGATATTATTGCATCCTACAACGAGAGCAAAGACATAGGTAGATAGGACGAAAGACAGTACAATTCGTATTGTTAACGATTAGCGTAGCTGCTATGGATCGAATGCTGCTTGCTGGATTTTACGGGTTTGCCGATCCATATCTGCCGAAGTCCGTACGCCAAAGACTGGATACACTGAGAAAAATTAGCGATCTAAGATACCCCAATGAATGGTTTCCGCAAGCCAGAAAAATGCAAAGGTACACATACCCTTTGATATATCCAGGAGAAAAAAAATCCATGCATCATTATTCTTGTAGAACTATCTTTCTTCATGTGGGGCCAACCAATAGCGGAAAGACCTACGAAGCATTAGAACGCTTAAAGGAAGCTCATTCTGGATTATATTGTGGTCCATTGCGACTACTAGCACATGAGATTTTTGAGAAAATGAACGCAGAGGGAATTGCTTGTAACCTGCTTACCGGAGAAGAAAAAAGAAACGTATCACCCGATGCACGTCTTACCAGTTCCACTGTAGAAATGGCGAATGTTGACAAGCCCGTTGAAGTCGCTGTGATAGATGAAATCCAGATGATTGGTGATCCTCAGAGAGGTTGGGCATGGACACAGGCATTCCTTGGTCTGCAAGCAAAAGAAATCCATCTGTGTGGCGAAGCTTCTGTAGTGCCTTTGATAAAGAGTATAGGCAACGCGCTTGGTGAACAAGTATTAGTTCGAGAGTATGAAAGGTTGACACCACTTAAGGTGGCGAATGATTCTCTGAAGGAAGACTATACCAAAATTGAGAAAGGAGATTGCGTGGTCTCCTTTTCACGATCTATGATTTTTGCCATAAAGAAACGGATTGAGGAGGAAACTAATTTGCGTTGCGCCGTTGTATACGGAGCGCTTCCACCGGGTAAGTGGCCTACTGACAGATTCTCTCATTCACTATGCAGAAACTCGGGCGTTACAGGTTAAGTCATTTAACGAACCGAATGGAGATTTAGACGTATTAGTTGCTTCGGATGCTATTGGCATGGGTCTGAATCTGTACGTTTAGAAATTGATTGATCGATTGATTGATCTCCTATATGTGATAGGTGCGTAAAGAGGATGATATTTTCCTCTGTTAAAAAATATAATGGGTCTACAATCGAGCATATCTCTGTTCCGCAAGTCAAACAGATAGCTGGTCGTTCGGGTCGGTTCGGAACTCTTTATGATAGTGGCACGGTTACCACGTAAGTACTGTTTGCGTGAAAAACATGGTTTATCTTTTTCTCTCAGGATGTTTGAGCAAGATCTAGCATATGTGAAGCAATCAATGCAGGCTCCAATCCAGTACCTGAAGGTAAGCAAAAAAAAAGCATGCAAAGTTGCTTATGGTGAATGCAGCTTGCAGGACTGCAGCCGCCGGTCCGCATATTAGAGTTATTTTCACAGCAGCTGAAAGGGGCATCTTACTCAAGTCTTCTGGTAAGTTGAAGTGGTATGTGTATCATCACTGACATACCGACTACAGGAAAAATTCGAGGAGGTTGCATCCGTCGGAAACAGCTTTTTCCTTTGTAATGTAAACGAACAAAAGGTATGCCCGTAACATATATGTCTGTTCTGACGTATCTACCTCAGAAAATTGCTGACGCTATTGAGCATATTGACATACCACTACGTCACAGACATCAATTTGTGGTCGCTCCTGTTGATATGGACGACGAGATGTGTGTGGAAGCGATCGAGTACCTTGCTAGCTCATTTAGCAAACGGAATCATTGCGGTATAACAGATGTAGTCCAGCTTCCCGAAACAGTTACAGACGAGAAAGCACTTAGATATCTTGAAAGTTCTCACAAAGTGATCATTCTTTACATGTGGCTGAGGTGACATTGCATTGCAGGCTTGTAACACCGGATTCTGATACGCTATTAGTCTTCGCTACCCAGAAGTGTTCGTAACAAAATCAGAGGATGCAGTACAAATGAAAAACCGATGTGAACATTTAATTGATCAAACCTTGCGCAACCCTGCTCTGGAAATGATGAGCAAAAAGGTTGTCAAGCGGCGCACACCTCGGCTAGATCCCATCCTCGATATTCTCCAAGATGGCGTTTCAAACTTAAAGAGACACCAATAGAATCAACCGTAAGATAGAGATTACCTATTATTAAATATTTAAACACAATAAGATATAGCACATAACGCAAGTATAGATATTTCTTTTCTTTTGCTTGGGTGTAGTGTAATGATCTATGGTGTGTATCGGATATGCCGGAAATTAATTCTGCTTGACAAGCAAATCAAAAATGTGAGAATTCTTCTGATATCCAAATCAGATTTGTTGTATTACACGGAGACCACGCGTCATATGAAAAGAGGGTTGAAATAGGAAAGCAAAGAAAAGCGATTAAAACTTAGCTAGCCTAAAAAGTTAAAACACAGGTAGGATAATCCGTGCAAGGCTAAGTGAGATCATCAGAGGATTTTTCACACTGACAAAAAGCAACCTTAAATGACTACGCCCATGCTAGTTAGAGTGTCAAAACCATGATATGGGATGACTATTTTCTTGTACCTTGATGTTTAGTTTGATGCAGTTTTCCTTGTTGTTCTGGACCTATTGCAGTTACCTGGTTATCGAAACAGTAGTATGCCAAGCATGGCATATACTCGAGGATAAGCATTACACTGATTAATTATTAGATACTACAGTGCTTATAAAAGCGCATATATGGAGCAAACATTTAATTACTCCTTACTTTGGTTCCATCTAGGCTTCGCTTGCAATATGGCTCGATGTGACGCCGGTGTCGGCATTACTATTAACATTGGTGGATACTCTCCAAACATTGCTAAATATGCTTTTATTGTTCTCAGTGTCATCGTTGTTTTTTGGGTTGTTTAAAGCGTACAAAAATAAATGCATTAACCGTGACTTCATCGTCGTTTTGGCCTCCATGCTCCTTTTTAGCAGTTTCAAAAGCCCATTTGCTGTTGATCTTCCTGTACTTAGCCATATGCTCCATGAGGATTGGCCCGTTTGAGGTGTTTCGAAAGTTATCTGCTCCAGATAGAGGGATGCATGGCTTGAAATGGGCGGTCCTTAACCGGGCGGGTCATAGCTGGGCCGGGTCAAGAAAAAGCTTGCTTTTGAACAATCCATCAAGGTTCCTTTACTTTGTATTGGTGATAGAGAGTTCGACCGAAGGACCATTCAATGGCAAAAGGCATGGTCTGGCCAAGGCATTCCGCAAAGCAATCAAACAAGCCCAATGACAGCATCTCCTCCTTGCTGTAAATGCGAATGAAGCTTGCACCTCAAAGGTGTGCTAGACTTATGGGGCAAGGACTATCGTGGATGCTTATTTAGACCCAAAAACAACCGATCATTAAAGTTGCACAGCGTGGTTTGCTACACCAGCTACCATAAACTGTGGCAACGAGATATCAATGCGTCGAGAAATACCCGATCCCGTACCTTGTTTGTTCCCCTTGAATTCGTGCCCTTTGTTGTTACAAATGAGTATTATGAAGATGATCTCCCACCATCCTGGTCATAGCCATGGTCAAGGTCTCCCCCCCCTCATCCGGGTAACAAAAACCTGTTGGACGTATAAACTGTAAGTTGCACCACCTTTTTTTCTATCCTTTTTTTTAGCCCTCCTCTTTCCATCATTAGACTATGTTTGGTTTATTCTTCGTCCCGATAACCGATCTCGAATCAACTAGATCTATGCTTTGCCTTGGGACAGACAGCTCAATGCTATCCTAGTATTGGATTTCTATGTTACGTGCCTTATATTGTACAAGACTGAAAAACAAACCAAACAGTCTCTAAGAAAATGATGCGCTTTCGTGCCAGGATTTGTCAATTAAAAGCTGTTAACAAATTGCCTATTGAACGGCGACTAAATTGAGATTATAGCAACGATTCTATGCTTTCGAAACATCTTATCTTTTAATGTACTGGACTCTGTAAAGGGCTGGCGACAAATGATGAGACGTTTACCATATTCATAAGCTCTGCTCTTTGAGCTAGACGTGCAGTACGACGCTCATGGCTACCCTGACATAACTTCACCTCAGCCTCAGATTCCGGAATGGCTCGAGGAACCATAACAGGGAGCAATTCTTCATCCACTGCAGCTACAGACAAGATTAAGTAAATTGTATTTAGCTATTTATTTGTGCATTTACCTATTGTGAAAAAGCCATCATTGGTAAATTTAGTCTCGCCGGTTTGCAAATTCTCTGTTTTGAAAGATCCGGAAATTTGCTATTGATATAACGAAGAAATGCACCTCCAGAACTTACCAGCCTCCACTGTTACATATACCTCCATGGATGAATTGTACGATCGTGATACACAGGAGCGGATCGTAATAACATCTCCGACATTAGACGAAGAAATGAAATTCAACGAGTCAATGCTATGGTTACGGTGAGAGACGATGCCTGTTTTTCTCATTAAATGACGGAAAAATAAAACATTTACCTGGCTGTCAGAAGATAGCCTCTTACTAGTCGATTTGCGCTGGCCATAGCACATGCTTCCATCCAAGCCATGATTTGACCACCAAATGTAATACGAAGCGTATTGGCATGTTGCGGCATAACCAACTCAACCACTTCGGCAAACGTGCTCGATATACGCTTTTCTTGTGGCTGCAGTGACATACGAGGATCTCTAGAAAACCTTCGACCTTTACGCTGAAAGATCTCGCGTACTTTTTCTTGGTCTTCCTCGTCATCACCCTCCTCGTGCTGAAGCGCATTAAGAGCAGGATGTGGGCGAATGGGCGCGTCAGCAGTTGTTTGGCGTTGATATCCTCGGGCCCATTCCTGCATAAGTACTTGGATAGGTTCATTGTTTGGCTGCTTCCTGGCAAACCGTGCACGGCGACGTTCTTCTGCCTTCTGAAATCGGCGTTTGTCCATATCAGAATAAGGAACTATCTCTGGTACGCGTATCGGATGATGTTCTATCAGCTTGCGGCCGAGATACGTTCGGGGTGACGGCCGTGGTGAAAGAGCAACAAAGGTTAAATAGGCATGAGCAACAAAATAGCGCTCTCCAGTTAAAGGAGATTCGGCCTCTACTTTCACTAAAGCACGAAGTCAGCAACTCAGATTGGTGAGTAAGATATGTAGCAGAGCATACCGCCGACCTACAAAACGTACGTTACTAGATATGTCACTTCTTATATGCTTTATGTAATACCTCCATTGATGTCTTCCATGATTTGTTAACAGCGGCTTGAATGGTCAGCTGCCATAGGAAAGATTAATCAATACGTCAAAGAATGATAACCGATGCTTACGATATCTCCGACTTTCACCGGATGCAAGAAAGCAACATCATCCACAGATCTTGTAACCTACAGTGACAAATGGTCATGGATTCCGTAACTAAACGTCTGTGATATAGTTTCTTACAGAGGGTGCTGAAGCGTGCCGCTTGGCTGCAATTCCTGCAGCAATATCGATCCATCCCATGACTGTCCCCGCATAAGCCAGTCCCTTTAAGAACAGCAACGTTTAGCTCTTTTCTACCCTAATACTTTTCTTTTCCAGTTGCCACCTTGACATTAGCGTGGGCAGGTGAAACCGTCTCAGTCATGGTGACCCGACTTTCGTAAGAAGGTTTGGCCACCACACGAACATTCCCTGCATTGGTGTACGGATCAGGTAACAGCCGCCTCATCACGGGCTGCGTTATGAGATAAAGTGCTCGTAGCCATAGCAACCGAACATATTCAAAGGTCGCGACAAGATTGCGCGGCAACGGCATAAATAGGGTGGAGGAGACGTGGCTCAGTAAGAAAGAAAAACAAAGATGATAACGTTGCTGAGGTTGAAGTAAAGCACATGCGTACGACCTTATTGGTCAACATAACGTTTAAGCTATTGCCTTGGCATCGAAGTACTTGCGATAACCTTCACCTATTATTTAGCCTACTATAACAGTAGGCATAAATTGTTGTAATTAAGTGCCTTTTTTTTTGTTTACAAGCAATAATCGCCCATACCTTTGCTGTCTCTCTTTCATTAACCCCAAGCTTGGAGAATAAAGGGAAACTCTTTGCGATTGATATCAAGACTTTCGGAAAGCGTGCGTAGTTGATGGCTACAATATAATTGTACATACTTAAAACTTGGCTTACTATCTGGGGATTTGCAAGGTACTGTTTGTTGAGATTAAGTTTATGCGAAGCAATATGACTATGCGTCTTTAATAAGCGACTTATGCGGAGACTGCACTTTGCTTACAGTACACCAACCTGGTCCTTCAGTAAAACACAAAATTCATCCGAGCAGCGTCAAATATACGTTCACGGTTAGTAAATGGAAGGATACGAATAATATCGTTTACTCAACCCAAAAGGACACCTCACCGCCCAGCGCGGGCCATGAGCGATCGGAAAAGAAAGAAATAAGTCAGAGAACGGACGCCTGGTATGGAAGTCCCGCCCATCGGCTGGGTGATGTCTTGCTTGGCTGCGCCGTTATCATAGATTGTAAAAGAAATCGGAATTAGGAGCCATAATAACATTCAATCTATTTCGATGTTTCTCTGCTTTGTTGGGTTTTGCCTGTGTTTAACACCACCCGATATCTCAGGTTGTCTTGAATGTCTGAAGGGTAAGTTGTCCTTAGTTTGAGAGATGGGTATTTTGCAGCAATTGACCCGTACAGAGTTCGCAATGACATATAGCTTAAGCGGGAAGCTCAAGATTTATTGTGTCCTGAAGGTCCATGACATCCATAGATCACCTAATTAAAGATGCAATAACAAATACAACTAAAGAAGGGATGAAAGGGAAAATATCCCGTCTTATCAATTGAAGAAAGACGCCATACTATGACGTTTGCACTCGGATAGTCGTAGATATAGGGAAATTGTTGCCGATCGATGTCATGAAACAAACTGCATCAAACTGAATTAAGCGTACTGTAAGCATATATGAAGAAGCAAAGCCATTTCCGATCATAGTTTCACATATCGATGCAATAATGATAAGTCTGAATTGACAAGTGTTACACGCATGAACCGCAGAAGACCACAAATCAACCAAGTTATTGTCTAGGCACTTAGTAAATCAGTCCATATTCAAAGAATTTATCTTTTTACACATTATGTATCTATGTTTTACTGTAGTAGAGCATCATCCATCAGCTTATGGATCGTCCTTAACTGATTCGAACATGTTCCTCAGCCAATATAAAATGAGAGTATAAAGTAATAGCTGATAAATTTATCGGTTGCTCTCGTTCTATTCCATTGAATCCCTTTTCTTTGCGTGAATATTCTCGTAAAGCAGTAAGGACATGCTACTTCTCATTACCTCTATCTTAGATGTTAGCAATAGTTTGGATGACGTACAGTAAAAGCGCGGCTTCTTTTTTTGGGCGTTGAGCATTCTATTTTCTAGTCAGCGCTTGCAAAAACCTGTAAAAATAGCTCGTCATTTTTTTCCGCGGCTTGTTTCCGCGGAAGGTTCCTTGTCCGCCAGCCTATATAAAGTAATTGCAAGTCGACGTGGAATTGTACCTTTCTTTCCTCATCTGTCTCCCCATGTCTGAAATTACCTTGTTTGACTACAACCTCATCTCCTCCGAAGTTCAGGCTGCTTTGCCACCTGGTTATACGCTTCGTCCCCTTCGATCTGGTGATTACGAACGAGGATTCTTAAAGGTACTTGAAGTCCTGACTGAAGTAGGAAACCATACAAAGGAAGAGTGGCTAGGTAAGTAGAACAGACACATCCGAAAACTCCCAACAATCAAGCTAACGAGAAACACGGTGATAGAACGATTTAACTATTTGAAGCAACACAATTATGAATGTAAGTTTTGGCAACGGAGTATGAATAAGGAGAACCCCGTTTTATTGACGGAGAAATCCCAGATTTCACTATCGCCATCACTGACGATAAGATCAATCGCGTTGTTGCCGCCGGCACCATTTTTGTTGAACGTAAATTCGTGCACAAAAATGGTTTGGTGGGCCATATTGAAGATATTGCTGTGGATGCCAACCAACAAGGCAAGAAGCTTGGTTTGAGAATCATCCAAGCATTGAAGCATATTGGCGCTGAACGCGGATGCTACAAAGGTAAATTAGCTTTCATTTTGCTGTAATCCCCGTATATTGGGATGCTCATAGGATTCTCTTTTGTTTTAGTTATTCTGGACTGTTCTCAGAAAAACATCCCCTTCTACGAAAAGTGCGGTTTCCAGCAAAAGGAGTACGAAATGGCTTGGTATGTCCCAACCGCGAAAGCCCATCTGTAGACAACATATACCGCATATCCGAACCAAGTCAAGAGAAATCATACATACACACTCACGCACACACGCACACAAACTTTTGCGTTCCATTTACATGTCATCCCGTCAATAAATTAAACCCTTGTTACTACCTTGCTGGTGTACACAGTGAAAGAAGCTAATGGCTTTGCTCCCAGCGAGCGGCAGCTAACACTTTGAACAAATTAGGATATGTAGTCAAATTGTTATCCTTTGCCCAAATGGTATCCATATGCTCGTAACCTTCTATGCGTTCCACATGTGTTAGCTGAAGCATGGGCAAAAATGTGCTAGTTCCACTTGAAGATCGCGTCTCGAACATCTGTACAAAGCGTGCGCCATCCACCAGATAGTCTTTAGTACCGTAAAATACAGCAAGCGGTACTTCATGGACATGGGCTGTTGTGATCACACTGTCCACATACATACAAACACCTTTTTTCCCCCATCCATCAAGCCAATCACGCACCAGACGAGTACTGACTGATCGAGCCGTGAACTGGAAATACTTTACTTTCCGCCGACGAATCCAGTGATGATCCCACCATGCAAACACAAACGCGAAGGCACTGTAGCATAGATGAGCAAAAAGATCCGGAGGAAGCAGGCGCCGGACTGCTGCCATGACGGGACAAAATTCGGTGAAGCCTGCACAAAATGCGTATTAAGAGACTGTAGCTCTTGTCTTTCAAAGAGTGCTTTACCGAATATCAGATGATAGGTCCAGTCATTGAGATGGATCAAACGATCTAATAGGAATGTCCTAATCGGTCGTTCATTTAGTCATGCGTCATAAATAATCTCTTCACACTTTTACCTTGTAAGGGATCCCGAAAAGACACCGGGTGCCAAGGCAACAAAACAGCTTAATTTTTCTGCAAGCTCAGGTCGTAGAGCAAGTCCAATACATCCTTGCGCCGCTCCCTGTGAATGTCCAATATAAGCAATCTAGAGCGGGAAAAGAGAAAGAAATGGAGGATGAAATGAGTATCGGAACAACTGTCAAATTAGCTCTGTTCTCCTTTGCTTAAGACAAACAAAGGATAAACAAAAAGAGATAAGAAGGTATGAAATTACTTTGGTTTGTCCAGTCTGATGGATGATATGATCCACCATAGCTGAGAGATCATAGATACCGATCTCTTTTAGTCCCCAATCCCAATACTGTGGATCATTCGGGGAAAGATACCGATGTTCCTGCGTGGCCACTGCGCGATTGTTTCCTAGCCAGACGTCGTACCCTTGATCTGCAAGAGCAAATGCCAATGATTCCTTCTCATTGGTAACGAATACACCAGAGCATTGAAGAAGGCCATGCATCGCTAAGACAGCCCGTTTACCTTCCAGACCATAACAAAAGAAAAAGAAACAGCAGTATGAATGAAAATAATTCAAAACGAAGATTTAGAGCGTTTGATCTTTCGGGCAGATTCTATTACCTTGCTGGTATGATCCTTTTTTGTTTATCCTATACATTATGAGGATATAGCCATCTTCTGTCAACACGCGATGAACTTGGCTATCATATCCATATCGCTTCGGATAATAGGTTTCATCTGTTGTTATCTCTTCATCGTGGATGTTTTCCTCCTCTTTCTTGTAGCTTGAAGGACGAGCATCCATACTCAATGTGCGCCATTGCGTTGCGGCCCACGCGACAATACCTAGAATCGATAGGATAACGCAGGCCAAAAAGTTGGAGATAGATGACTGCAACAGCAATGCCAAGCGATCAAGAAGCGTACGAGACCTGGAGACAATGTTACTGTTCTTATTTTGCTTATCAATCAATGGTTGACGGTCGTCCGCATCCTCGATCTTGCCCACGGAACTACTCCGAAACAGATGAATGGATGGATCCACGAATGTTGCTTGAGACGAAGCAGGAAGATAAGGAGATTTCCCAATCTCAAGCTGGGTAACCATCGCATGTGACCCACCGTTATCCATAATGAAAAGAAATTGCAAGCGTAAAGGCAGTGGTGTCTGTACCTAGCTTTTATAAGGTTTCATTGCATGGGATGCCATTTCGGGAATAGCTTTCCATCATCGCTTTTAGTTTGATTCCCGAAACGGTCTCTCTAAACAGCCCTCCTAGAATGCACGAACAACTGCCGTTCCCAGGCGAACTGTTAATCTATGACTATCGTAAAAAAGCGCCTCCCATTCGAGGTGATGCTATCAAGGTTCTACAATGGAATGTCGAACGCAATTACGGTTAGCTAGCATTTATCTTTCTGCTGCTGCTTCTCATTTGCATCAGAGCATGAAGCCATTATCGCGACCTTGAGAAACCTGGACCCAGATATTGCTATTTTGCAAGAAATTGATATACACTGCAGACGATCAGGAGACCGTAACCATATGCAAGAGTTGTGTGAGACACTTTCTCTGAAAGGCGGCTTTGTCTGCGAGTTTCAGGAACTGGATAGTCCGTTACGCCGACCGAGAGACGAGGTAGAGATACAAAAAAGATAACGTTGCGGTTATGTTTCCTTTTTTCCTTTTACCCTGGTTTTACCGTGTTTCTTCAGGGAGGTGGTGTCCATGGTAATGCCATTTTATCTAAGTATGATGTGACATTTGGCATCCTTCATCACCGATACCATGGATACAATTGGGATCGTGATGGAGAAAAGTTGAGAGAACCACGAAAGGGAAAGTAAGTCTTCATGAGACAATATGATTCATTCTTTTGTTTATTCACTCAAACGCACACGTCTTAAGGCGATACACATTGATCGGCACTGTGCAGGCACCGCATTTGCCGCCGCTTCGATGCTATTCTGTCCATTTGGAGGTAGTTGATAATCTGTGGCCATCATTTTTCACTTATAGGGTCCAACTAACCATAGGTTTTTACTGGTATCATTGGCCGCATCTCAGCTTTTTCGGAAATTTTCGATGATGCTGCTTTGCATGTCAAGGGGACACCTCATCAACTGATTTTTGGCGATCTTAATACGATGGCGCATTCCATTGCGCGTTTATCACCGAAATATGCACGCGATCGCTACCGATACCTTTCACTTGGACAGACAGAGAGTGCATGGTGGGATAAGAAGCTTCTCCGATTTCATCGATCGGATGGCCCCGTCAACTATCTGCTTGCTCAAGCAGCAATACCGGTCTTTCTGCAGCCATTCATATCGTTTCTGATTGGTTCCTCAACACCTGAAAGATGGAGTGGGTTTCCTTCTGGAGTGCTGAAGATGGCACGCAATCCTGGATTTTACGATCCATGGGATCCAGAAGACGTGACGCTAGAAAACCCAGAGTACTTTGGGTTGTTTAAAGGGAAACTGGATTGGACCTTGTTACGGTGCCTGGAAGTAACTCAGAAATGGTGCGGCAACAAGGACTACTCTGCGAGTGACCACGCATACTTGATGGTCGAAGTTATACCGGACAAACCAGATCAAATCGAGCAAGAGTATAAGACCTGGTTGCATCGTCGACAACGTCCCCTAAAATCGCGTCCATTCATCCATACAAGAATATCCATGGTGTTTTTGGTTTTACTTTCAATGGTTGTCCTTAATATCATCATATCATGAAACAAGAAGAGCTGGTGCAACGTTCGTCATAGTAGGAACAATGAGCAATTTTACCACCTACAATTGGATAGACCATACCAAATGAATCTATAGGGCTAGCTACTTTATTGAAGTTCGGCAGAATCTAAGTACGAATTTCGGATAGATTCTTCCACGATACTTTTTTGCAAATCGTACTTCTTGTCTTCTTCTATCGCTATACTGGCGAGCTCTCGAAAGAATCTATGATCAAGCCGTATTAAATACTTACTTAAATACTGGAGTTCCTTTTTGTTTTGCAAACTTCTTACTTTAGTTTGTCAGGCTTCTGATAGGCCGACACAATTCCACTGGTGCTTGGCATAACGAATACACGACTGTATCCTTCATGATTTTCCCAAGCAATTGTCTTTGTTTGCAAACCCAAGGTTTTGCATTTTTCACCTGCAAAGATTTCATAGATCCCCTTACCGACGAAACAAGTAACGCGAGGTCGATGTTGCCTGATTTTCGCCAGCACAACTGGTACACCAGAACGCTGCTCTGCCATGGTTAAGTCGGATGCTTTACGGGTTGTGCGCGCAGAGAGATTGGTGATCCCTAAACGATATAACTGTGGAAGATCTGTGTCATTTACATAGGTTAAGGTACGATCGACAAGGCCTAACTCCATGATACTTTTTAATTTCTCCAGCTATAAAGAGCGAAATAGTTTTCCTTATTTACCACTTTCAGACAGACACGGCCAAAAGTGGTTGGTTGGACCGGCAAAATGGTGGCCTTTTGCTGTGCTTGTCATGCCGGGGTTAATACCCACAAAGAGAACTCGAAGATCATATCCAAGAATGTCGGGTACGCCTTTGTCTTCTTCTTTGGCTATGGCCTCCAATGGAGGACGAAAATAGGGAGACCGAATTTCCGTCTTTCGCTTGGATCGCTGTCTCATCGGTGCAAATCAAGAAGTAACCTCGTTATGGAATGGACGGTACTTGGAAAACAGACCTCGAAACGTGTCTTCAGCAGCTGCACACGCATAGCACAACCCAAAGTCAATGCCCTCAAAGAGCTTATTGAACCCCCAAAAATTTTGCGCCGCTTGAAACTGAGTGACGTGGAAGCGTGTTGCAGAGCGGCAAGTTAGGGTTTCTAATACACACGACCATTGCCCTCTATTGCTATGGACGAAGAATCTGTTCTGTTCGGTATCCGTAATCTATTTGCGCTTGGTAACTACCAAAGTGTAATTAACGATGTCAGCTCCGCGAAGGGGTTGTACTCTCCTGAAGCCACGCTCGAGGCACAGACATATTTATATCGATCGTATGTCGCTCAGGGCAAGTATAACTTGGTCATTACCGATATTCGTGACGATGTGGTGGCCCCATTGAAAGCTGTCAAATTGCTGGCGTTATATATGCAAGCCAAACAAAAAGGCCAGGCAAAAGATGAAATTCTCCAACAATGTGAAACTTTACTTGAAGAAGGAGCCAACCGGGTTCATCAAACCATCCAAGTTGTCATTGCCACCATTTACGTCAACGATGGGCGATTGGAAGACGCCTTGAAGGTGCTTCATGTGCGCTCGAAAAAACTGGAATGGTGAGCCTCAACTAATTGTTAATGAACGGGTGCTGATGGGATGCCTATCTTAGCGCTGCCCTTGCAGTTCAGATCTATTTGCAAATGGATCGATTAGATTTGGCTCGCAACGAGGTGAACCAGGCTAAATCATGGGCAGAGGACGCGCTATTGTTACAAATGATGGAAGGTTGGGTCGGTTTGCGTGTGGTAAGATCAAACAAGACCTCTGCACTTGATATTGTGTCGTTGCTGACGATTCGAGGTTTTGTGAAAAAAGGGCGGGGACAAATATCAGGAAGCATTCTATATCTACGAAGAATTTGGCCAGTCGAATACAGCGCAGACAATGAAAGTTTTGAATGGTCAGGCCGCTGCTAATCTTGCATTGGGCAGATACCCAGAAGCCGAGAGCTTATTGCTTGAGGCATTAACAAAGGTGAGAAAAGCTTGTGAATGACAGAAGAAGGCGAATTGAAACTTTTGCTATTCGCGGGAGCAGAATAGTGACGATCCAGATACATTGGTCAACATGATCGTGTGTGCCACGTTGACCTCAAAGCCACAAGATGTCCTGAATCGTTACGTCAAGTAAGTCTACCTATCATGCTTCTTTTCAATGTCTTGTTAATCTGACGTGTGTAGCCAATTGAGAGAAGTTGCGCCAAATCACCCGTTTTTGGAGGATCTTGACCTGAAATCCAGTTTCTTTGACCGAGCAGCTGCCCGCTTTGCCCTTGTTGATGCCTCTTAGTTAACCCTTCCCTTTGCCACTACTTAGATAATAAATCTTTGGTCATTTTCTTTTCGCCAGAATTGCTACAGGATGACTCTATCTTTCCGAAGTTTGCCCTTTCTCATATATATTGTTTTAATTATGCAGCAAGTGGGTAATCGATCTTTTCCATTCTGCAAGCGTACACNTTTTTTTTTTTTTTTTTTTTTTTTTTTTTTTTTTTTTTTTTTTTTTTTTTTTTTTTTTTTTTTTTTTTTTTTTTTTTTTTTTTTTTTTTTTTTTTTTTTTTTTTTTTTTTTTTTTTTTTTTTTTTTTTTTTTTTTTTTTTTTTTTTTTTTTTTTTTTTTTTTTTTTTTTTTTTTTTTTTTTTTTTTTTTTTTTTTTTTTTTTTTTTTTTTTTTTTTTTTTTTTTTTTTTTTTTTTTTTTTTTTTTTTTTTTTTTTTTTTTTTTTTTTTTTTTTTTTTTTTTTTTTTTTTTTTTTTTTTTTTTTTTTTTTTTTTTTTTTTTTTTTTTTTTTTTTTTTTTTTTTTTTTTTTTTTTTTTTTTTTTTTTTTTTTTTTTTTTTTTTTTTTTTTTTTTTTTTTTTTTTTTTTTTTTTTTTTTTTTTTTTTTTTTTTTTTTTTTTTTTTTTTTTTTTTTTTTTTTTTTTTTTTTTTTTTTTTTTTTTTTTTTTTTTTTTTTTTTTTTTTTTTTTTTTTTTTTTTTTTTTTTTTTTTTTTTTTTTTTTTTTTTTTTTTTTTTTTTTTTTTTTTTTTTTTTTTTGCTTTCCTGTTTGCAAGCGGATTTCGCACATCGACGAAGCGTAGTGCTTTCGTTTAGATGCCTGTCGGGAACTCCCATAATCATATTTACAAGAGCTTTCCAGGGAAATATTTTAAACAAGATAATGTCCCAATCAAGAAAATAGACAGATGTCACCTAAAGAATATCCAATGCCAGTAAAATAACCTTTGTAAGAGGGTGTCTGCATACGCTATTGACACCCTCCGCTATCCGGTCGACAATGTTGACTTTTCATTGTCAAACGTCTTTACAAATACCATCAATCCGCTCATCAGCTGATTGTATGATAGGTTATGTTTGCAAAGGCTGGTGTAGACGCGGGATCAATAACTTGGCAATTGCAAAGCCTAGCATATAATATATTTTTCCGTGGGAATTCCCCGCTTTCAAAGTTCGCAAAAGACAACAATCAGTGTTTCCATGTTAGATATTTGTGTAGAGATCTCTTTTAGTAAGGCTTGCACCACTCGTAGTTGTTTATAGATCCATGTCAAAATCAGACGCCTCTATAACAGCATCGATATAAAAGATCAACTGTCTCTTGATCCTCGATAAGCATCGGGTTAAAGCTCTGCCAAAAGATTTCGTCTTTAATAACAGCTGCTGCAAATCCGGAAGTGTCTTATGCAATGAAGGGTAATCGCGGACGTTTGATCTCAGTTGCAGCCCAGTCATATTTCGATCACAACGATGCGCTTGAATTGGTGTAACTTAATCTTCAACTAAGAGGCAAGCTGGACGACACTCGTACTGCGCACGATCATGCTTTGACAAACTCATGGGTTACTGGATTCCTGTTGAACCCTTTGCGGCCTTCAGATTATCCAAATACCTTAAGAGCCAATTTGTAGAGCCCACTGCAAAATCTCGCCGGTTATTCTAACCTGCAAAATGCTTCTTTACTTGGTTGATTGCAAAATAAAATGACTCTTTTGTTCCGATACCCTAAATATTTCACGTAATGGTCGCAGAACATGGACATATAAGTTCAATCGTCTTAAACAATGTCGCAAGTGTCTCCAACTCCATAAACAGGTTGAGATAGGATGCGTTAAGGTGCATCCACATAGCTGAGAATCACTTCTTAGACGTCTCGGCTCGACTTTTCTTCGTAATGCTCTGGTAATAATTTTATATAAGCAGATCTTACATACATTCTAACAACCTCAAATCCATCTGACAATCACATTTAAACTTGGGCAGATGTATGGTCTATTTCGACTATGCGAAATCTCGTTGTTTATGGGCCACAAACTGTCAATAATTACAGCGGATGATTTTACATTCGTTTTATTCAGACAATACCTGCGCATGTTGTATTTTATCGTGTTATTGGTGTATCATTACCTTGCCAGTAAACTTTAAGGTATTTCAACCGGCGCGTGTGCTTTTCAGTGCGAGGATCATTCAGCAAGCAAGTAATCTCTGCACCTGCGTTATGATTCTGTCCTGAATAGTGCAAATGCAATGTCTGTAGATCTTTCAAGTCGTTCCGCCAGTTGATGACCGACTCTGAGCTCCATTCACAGAACATGCCGGGTGTTATCCATTCGTGGTATCCAATGTCCCAGTATCGCAGTTTACGTAACCCACGTGAAAGAATCGACAAAGCCTGTGGTCCTTCTGCGGCCGTAAAGCACCCAGCGCTAGAAAACGATAAAAGGGCGGGTAAGGTTGTGGATATTAAATAGGCAATCGCTGTAGAGGGAAGGAATGGGCGAACAAATGAGATGTTGAGAGATGTTAATGTTAAGGACAAAGGTGTAAAAAGTGTATATCGCTTGCTTAAATCCAAGTTTCCAATCAAAACCTGTAAAATATGTTGCATATGATACGAGCATTCATCTTCTTCCTGGATTTCCAGATCAAAAACGTAGACGTCTGGTTCACCTTCGTCATGGTTATCATAATTCTCTTCCCAATCGTCCTTAAGCTCTCCCTCAGTACCCATTTTTTTCACTAGTTCAGCCTTCCAGAAAGCTTGTATAAGCCTGCTCATCGAAACAGATGCATTTTCCAGGCAAAGATCCGTATATGGTGCTTCTTCAAACAGATTCAGTATGCGGTTTGTCACTCGAGTGCTTTGGAGCACTCTCTCTTTGATTCTGACCGGTAGCAAAGCAAATTGCTTTACAGAGTAATCCGGATGAATGCCATACTGGCTCTCTATCTCATGAGAGATCTGGTGTACGCACATTGAGCAGAGTGAAGGTATGTCTTTGGACTCGGATCTAATTCTTTTCGAAAACGAGACATTTCTCGTTTTAGATGTCCAAGATAACGGAGGAGGTGGACCGGCAGCAGAATTCTGTGCGATTGATGATTGCTTTGCATTCAGCTCGTAAGGGGTGGGTAATGAAGGTGGACTAGCAAAACGATCGTCATCATGACCTGACTTGCTTTGCAGTCGCTGTCGGTTCTTCTCAGCGCGCACTTGTTCTGCTCGCAACTTCGCCAATCTATCCGTTACTGAAGCAGATCCAGGTGTCGTCGTATGCTCATTTCCGTAGCGATCGGTTGATTTATTGGATATGCTTAAAGATTTCAGCTTGTTTTTTAATTTTCGTCCTTGCGTCATGCGAAAGAAATAGCGGATTTTGACAACTTCCTATTCAGCGGATTTTGTTATAGCTGAGAGAATCGGGATTCAAGCGAGTATCAGTTCAATAAGTAGTTGTACTGTATGGGCATGATTTAGCTTTCATTACATGGATCATTTTGATTTACGTGCTTAACTGGAGAAGCCTGACCATGCTAAAGAGATTGGGCAGCAGCAGATAAACAATGCAGACTAGTATAATTAAGTCGCACTTTCTTTTATTCATTATTCTTCTTCATTTCTTTAGTAACATCATGGACACCTGGAAACGTATTTGGCATAGGAACGTCGCTAAAGTCGTCCTGCTTCACAGCAAACAGCGCATAAGAATCTTTAAGGGCACGAAAGAATCAGTTAGTTTGGGCTAGGAACGGAAGCAATTCAAAATACTCACAAACACCAGCAACAAATGTGATTAAACCTGTAAGCGTTGCAATGTTGCGAACTTGGAATGGTTTGCGGGTTCTCTGCAATGCTGGCGTAAAGCCACCTTGGGGATGCGAGTAGAGCTTTTCACGAGTTGGTCCTGTCATGGGGAACCCTGCACAATTAGAACACACTCTCCCCTCTTGTGCCCATGGGCGAAGTCGAAGTGGCTTAGCTCGGAGATTACAGACCCTCTACTGTGCTTGCTAAAGCGAGCAATACTAGCATTAAATAACAACGATAAAAAAATTTTTATTCAAAATCAAACAATTTTGACAGTTTTGGAACAGTAGTGATAGTAAGGAAACAGATGCCAATAGCATACCCACCGTTGGTCTAGCTAGCTCTAAGCGCCACCTAGCGAAACAGCATCGCGCCCTATCTGCACAACTGCTCATGTTTGTGTCTACATGGACTGCATGAATATTGCTTGAAGCTTTGCATAATTCGAAGCTGTTTCCAGTAGCAATAGTCACAGTTGGCGTGTGCTCTTTCGCAACTGTAGCTTCCTTTTTCGTACTTTCAAATTATGCGTTTAGTAGATTTTTACACACGACCGGGCGCTTTGGCCGCCATATAACCTGTCACTGTTTGTGGTAAGAACGGATCACACATACGGTAAATGTGAGTAACAGTTGGGCTAAGACAGTTTCATCTAAATGTTCGCACATAGACTTTACCACTTACAAGCGGGATGAAACAGGAACAATATTTGGTCAAACCAAAAAAAAAATGGAACTCACTGTCAAAAACCAAAAGACCTCGAACTGTAACTGGTACCACATCAAGGCGTTGGCGCAATCGTGTATCTCGTATTCTCCAGTCATTAGATTTTCTGTGTGTAAAAGGTTTGATTGAAGGCACAAAATAAGTGAAAGCTAAATAACCTAAAATTTACATAGTTGGTGTAAACACAGCCTTAAAGGATCTTGTTTCTTCATCCATCTGAAACTCGTGCTAAGTTGCGCAACGTATCTCGGAAACAGTATTTCCTTTTGCAAAATCCATTTGTGGACCATACCAAAGCAGTACTAGTTACCTGCTTTGTATGGTATGACCTTCTTAGGGTCTATGAGTTGAACTTCAATCTGCTTAACCACATACGCCCGTAATATGTATAGTAGTACTTCCTTGAGGTTCTGTGAATCAACAGTGAGATGCGGATTTGATACTTGCACGAGAAATCTCAATCGACTGCAGAGAGTTGTCATGGAGGACTACTCTTTATACGGACCAAAGGTACGTGTTCTCTTAGAGGAGACACTTACTGAATAATATCTGAAATTTCAAATAAAGACTGCTTTCCGTTGCCATTTCATTGTTTCCGAGTTGACGGCTACATGGTTTAGGCCAAAACCACCTACGTTTCAATATTTTTCATTGATTTAACTGTGTGCCAAGGCGCGATTGACCATTGTGCTTCCCATTGTAAGCTTAAAGCCAAGAACAGACTGAGGCCTGTCATTATTGACATTATGCATGCAGAATAACACTTTGAATATATGTCAATGCGCACTTTATTCAGTTATCGCTGTTAAGAGACGCCAAAATACGCTATTCCACAGACTTTAATAAAATCTTATCGCTTATAGCTGGTACTCAGAGATTCATATTCGGGAAGCTCCCGCTATGAATACTGGTACTGTAGAAAAAGTCGGACGGAGACCTTAGTTCCGCATCAAATCAATGATTTCTGATTGCTTTTGTAAATATTTTCAGTGTTTCATGCAACAGAATGACCAAACATTGTCAAAGACAGACGTTTTCCTCAATCAACTTTTCCGTTCTGTATGTTTATGTCACTGAGTATACAAAAAATGAGTTGATAAACTGTTTCATCGAAGAAGTTGTCAACTTCCGTTACGTAAAGTTTATGATAAACGAATCAGATACGTTACTATGCAACTCTGACCCCAGGGATTATTTCCCACAGCAACTATTACGTATGGCGTTGTGTATCAAAACTGGTTAAGTTGTTCACTTTCCGAGCGTTTCATTATACGCATTTCCATATGTAGGGACGATAAACAAAACATGGGCAACAGTATCACTGTAGAAAAAGCATTCACTATGCTTGAAGCATTTTTTTTTTCCGCTATAGATTTGGTTTTGCATACATACATTATGGAGAACTGTGATTACAAACTATTTTCATTAATTCATTTGCCGAATATATGATTGAATGGCTTGTTGTGGGTAATAGTTACATGGCAAGGACACTGTCACAGACTTCTTCCAAACGTACATTATTCTGAAACTTTCTGTTCCGATGGCGACGCTCGATTCACACACCATTCACAAACAAAACCTCGGTTAAAACCAGACAAATATTGGGACAGCTGATTGAGAGAGATAACTTACCATAAGAGCACATTACAGAGATGCGAACGTGTATATAAAGGCGTGACAGAATCATCATCTGCCTCCATCATTGAACCCATGGCTGAACTAAGAAGAATTGTAATTGTTGACTGCGACGCGATCCTTAGCGGGAAGGAAGTACAGATCGAAGAGAGTATACAGAAGAATAGAATTGCAGGCTATCTGGGGCAATTATTGCAAGGCAAAATTTTACCCAATCCCGCTACTAGCAATGATGCCGGTACTGCCAATGGTACCAACAATATTCCCAACGGCAAAGTGCCTCCTGAGATTCAAGCGTCCTCCCAGGTCAAACCATCTTCCTATGGTAACATGGCTACCAACTGGGAAGGTCCGAGCTACGCGAAGGAGCAATTTGCAAACTTCATGTCACAATTTGTTTTCAAGAACTTCAAAGTCAAGTGGATCACAAAAGCTGATAAATTGCCGGAGGACGACGATCTTGACCTTTATGGTGCCTATCTGTTCTGTGGTACACAAATGGAGGGAGAATACGGTCCCATAAGGGATTTCGCCAAAAGGGTCTACGATAAGGCGCCGGAAGCTAAACTAATTGGTATCGGTTCTGGCCACATTGTCATCGCAAACGCTTTTGATTTGAAAGTTGAACCAAATGAAAACAAGAAAAAGGTAAAATTTAAAGGATAGCAGCAACTATTGAGTCAACTTATTGTTATAGCTCGATATTCTTGATGGTTTCTTGACGAACCATTTCGAAGCTGATTTTGGGCGGCATCCCCACTCCATTGTAAGATTTTGCTCTTGCTTGGCCTCTATACTTAACACGTTATGTATTAGCTACTAATGATGGCAGCCGAGAAGAGAATTGGCCGTGTGCCGGAGAACGAAACCCGCCTTTATCCAGTCATTTACGATGAGCAATACGATGCTACATATGCGGTGAGCGACGGAAAGCGCATTCTTTCCTTCCAAGTTGCGGTAGATCCCCCATCCCAGTTGCTTTACGAGATTGCGAAAACCGATACAAGATTCAAAGCCAGGTTGACTAACACGAGGTTGGAGAGCGACTATGTCTGGTTATTGATGGTGATCGGAAAGTTTATGATGAATCCTTCCTTAAGATTGAGCAGAATTTAGTAAATAAGTCATTCATAAGCGTAATGAAATGCTGCTTAAATGAGTTTAGTAAACCATTTGTTCCAATGATAAAGTTTTTTTTCCAAATGTAAAACAATTTGCTGCTGCTTTTGCACAGTTCTTTGCATCTTCAGCTACTCATGTTTCGTGACGAAAAGATAGAAGTCGTGTCGACTGAGTCTGCTCATTTGTACATGGAGTATATGTTGGCTAATCTTTGGATATTCATGTTTATAGCCATGTATTCCATTGACTATAGATCCAATGCAAACCGGTTTACACGTCCTTATAACCCAGGTCTAGGGGCGAGTCCTTTTTTTTTTTCTTTATGTGGCCTTCTTCTCCTACGGAAACCGACTACAATCTCTACTCATATTATACTGGGTGATAATCCACTTACCGACTGTTTTATCTTAGCAGAGTGCCCTTATTAGGATTTGTAGGAGATGTCTCCTGGTTCCCATGTCCCGTGCCGAGGGGAGAGATTCATAGGTAAGATTTAAACTTATCTCCTGTCGACCGCTCACAGACTCGGAAAATGGCCCGACATACTGCGTTTCCGTTGTTTTATCGAAATATTAGAAAAAAGTCTTCGCCACTCTAATTTTCGTTCATATGGTTTTATGGTACGACAAGCTAGTGGAGAATGAAGTTTATTTAGTACGCCAAGGACAGACTCGTTTTCCTGTAAACTGTATCAAGTGGCACGTCACCACGTGGAAAAGAATGGGATTTTGCTCCAACCTGCAACGTCTAACTTCGTTTGACCGGCACGAATACCTAAGCATATTCCAGCTAGGAATCTGCCCTTAGATAGTTTTCTTCGCCAAGGTTTCAAAGATATGAGTCACTTTAGAGGAATTCAATTCCTTCAGCATGGTTTTCCTTGTTGATCGCAAATAGACCAGGATTTGACCGAAGTAATGGGAAGCATTTCATTGGACCGAACGTACTTAGTCCTATATAGCGTATGGGAAAAAAGTAAGCTAGGAATGGATCCCTTTCATCTACCCGAAAATATCCTACGGTTCTTGTTCAAGTACACAGGGAAAACCTGAGGATGCACAGATCGAACGTGACTATATACCGAAACTTAGACTATGTGTCAGGCTTTATTTTGCTAAATCAATTTGCATTCTAGCAAAAGTACTTTTGGCCAGCAATTATTATCAGTCATCAATGATCAGAGCATATTTTGTTTTGCTCAAAGAAATGACGCGGATGAAATCTTTGCTAAGTTCATCCAGGGCAAATTAGGTTTTACCATTCGCAAGGGTCGCTGTAAACCTTTTCTAGTAAAAATACCGCCTACTTGGTACTACATCATTTTGTTTTATTCCCACGAAGTGGGAAGCTTTATACACCTAAGGTCAGATCAGGGCTGGTGTTTTTCGAAACACAACTATCCCGTTGGATGGATAAGCACGCACCGAGTTGACGGGGTTTGAACGCTTTTGTACGCCGTCACTGATTGTCATGCTTCACCCTAATTCCCCTGTGTAAGCTGTGGGTGCGTGTGTGTTACAGCCAAAAAAAAAAGTAGATGCTGCGCCTTGCCAAAAAACAGTACCAAGTAAATCTATAGTATGGGAAACGCCGTAGCGAAAAATAAGATAACATCCCAAGACAAGGCTATACTGGATCTCAAAATTCAAAGAGACAAGTTAAAACAGTATCAGAAGAAGGCATGCGGAACATGAGACCACCAATGAACTGGATAACATTAACGACGGATGACTTGTGCAGATTAATGTTATCCTAGAAAAAGAAGTAGAAGCCGCACGCCTGGCTCTGAGTCAAGGAAACAAGAAGAAGGCACTGTTAGCCCTTAAGAAGAAGAAATACCAAGAACAGCTATTGGAAAAGACAGACCAGCAGTTATTAAATCTGGAAGAATTGGTATGAAAGGAGCGAAAAAAAAAAGATGGATATGCGGAGACGCAAAGAGAAAGTTCTTGCTTATGTTTGTTTTCTGTCTAGACTCGTTCGATAGAGTATGCTTTGGTTGAAAAACAAGTGATGGAGGGATTGAAGAGTGGCAATGAGGTCTTGAAGGAGATTCACAAGGAATTATCAATCGAAGCTGTAGAACGATTAATGGAGGACACGGCGGATGCTATTGCTTATCAAAATGTAACGTTGATGATTGATAAAGCGAATGGAAAAAGGAAACTTATTCCGTGTAATGTCTGTTGTCTTTCTAGGAAATTGATGAAATTTTGAGTGGGCAGATGTCAACCGAGGATGAGGAAGAGATCCTTCGGGAACTTGAAGGACTTCAACGTGAAGAGGTAAAGAAGAGAACAATGGATCTTAGTGTTATGTATAAGTTCTTATGGAACGAGTTGAAAAAGTTGGAGGCCAAGTTACCTGCTGTACCTGCCGAACCGTTACCAGTCTCGGAGCCTTCCATTGTCCATGAGTTACCCGAAGTTCCATCGCATGTTCCTGGAAAAGAAAAAGGTAAGGCTGAAGGCAACAGAAAGGTCAGGGGATTCTGCGGAGTTGACTAACGACTAGTGTATCCAGCGGCAGCAAAAAAAGAAAAGCAGGCGATGTTGGCCTCATAAGTTCATCTGTCCATGTATTCCGCTCATCTATTTATTTGCGGTTACCTACAAATCTTTCAATTCCCCTTTGTTCCTTTTCCCTTCTCCCATCTTGCTTTCTTTTTTCGGTTTCTCATAATGTCCAAGGACGAAGAGAAAATTAATAAAGAGACCATTGAAGTGGTGTCTAAACACGAATACGAGATCTATGATGATGATAATATCGATCGGACCAAATTAAGACGAGTAGCTGCTAGTATTCCTTTAGCTGCTGGCTTTATCTTGGTGAATGAACTATGGTAAAAGGAGAATGCAGATCGATTTGATCAGTGATACTCAATAAGCAATGATAACACTGTTTTAGTGAAAGGTGTGATATAGGATAAGGTTTCCCATAAGATGTTATATTGAACTTTGCGTTTGTAAAAAAATGAATCCAGATTTGCATATTTTGGTGGGTCAACACCCTTTCAGAACTATGTTCAGGTAAAGTATTTTAACCATATTTGTTAGTTTTGTACAAAATTGGAGCATCTGACACCTTATTCTGAAATTAGAATCCTCCGCCGACCAGTGCAGAAGATCCTGCTGGCATGCTGGGACGGGGACAGTCCATCGCTACTGCCTTACAGGTATAACAAACAATGGCATTTATCCAGATTCAGGGAACCATCATTGACGTCATAATCAACAGAATTTCTTCACCTTTTTCTGTTATTTTACTCCCGTGCTCGGTGCCATTGTAGCAGATCAATATATTGGACGTTACTGGACCATTATATTGTTCTCCACTGTTTACATGATAGGATGGATTATCCTCACCACTACATCCGTACCAGCAGCAATAGAAAGTGGCGCAGGTTTCCCAGGTTATATTGTGTCACTCATCGTTATTGGATGTAAGTAAACAAAGTACACACCGTCAATGTCCCACAAAGAATGGGGGATTGAGAGCCTTTTTTCTTCTCAGTCGGTACCGGGGGCATCAAGGGCATTGTTTCCCCGCTTTGCGCTGACCAATACCGAAAAACAGAAAGCTATGTCAGAAAAGAAAAGAATGGTGAATTGGTCCTGGTCGATTATGATTTAAGTATCCAACACCTGTACAATTGGTAAGTGAATGATCGTGAGAAAAAAAAAAGGCAAGTAAAAAAAGGGTAATTGTAACGAAAAGTATGCTAGGTTTTACTGGTGTATCAACGTGGGTGGTCTTCTCGGTGGTATCATCTGTCCGATATTAGAAAGATATGTGGCCTTCTGGGCAGCCTTCCTTCTACCGGCCTGTATGTTCGCCATGGCCATCGCTGTCTTTATAGCCGGTAGTAAATTCTATTACAAGCCTCCAGCGACCGAATCCGTCATTCTGAAAGCATACAAGGTTATCCGTTTTGCACGACACCAAGCCAGTCGCCCAGAAAATAAAGAGGCCAAAAAAGGCTCACGTTCCGTCATGGAATTTGCCAAGCGTGAACCAGGTTTGGGTCATGTCGCTCCATGGTCCGAAGACGACCGGCAAAAGGCAAACTGGACAGACGAATTCGTGGATGAATTGCGTCAAGCAATTATGGCTTGTCGTATCTTTATCCCGCTCTCTATCTACTGGGTTTGTTACAATCAGTTGTCCAACAATTTGCTATCCCAAGCAGCCTGCATGGATCGCCATGGTGTACCCAACGATATCATGAACAACTTTGATCCAATTGCTCTCATTATTTTCATTCCTATCTGGGATAGGGTTGTGTTCCCATTAATGCGAAAACACAAGATCAACTTTCTCCCACAAAAACGTATCACGGGTAAGAACAAGGAGAAATTAAGAAAGAGGGGAAGCTCGGTGAATATGAAAAAGAAAATAACTGATCCATGGCTTCATAGTGGGTTTTATGCTAGCTGCTTCAGCCATGGTTTACGCCGCTGTAGTGCAATACTACATTTACAAAGATCCTGCGTTTGCCGCTACTGGGTATTCCACCATCCCTGTATTTGTTCAAATCCCATGCTACGTATTGATCGCCTTCTCCGAGATTTTTGCTTCTATTACTTCGATTGAATACGCCTATACACACGCCCCCAAATCGATGAAATCTCTTATCTCTGCTCTATCTCTGTGGCCAAATTGTGCCTCTGCCTTGATTAATCTGGCTATCTCACCCTCTGCCCATGACCCTAACATGGTTTGGGTTTATAGTGGCGTTGCTATTGGTAGGTATCCGGGTAACATGCACGTAAAGATAATAACAGGTCATTCTTTTTTGCAGGTGCCTTCGTCTGCGGATGTATCTACTATTACGTCTTCAGGCACTATGACACCATGGATGAGCAAGACAATATGAACAAAATCTTGGCCATGAATTCGCCTAATATGAATGCTGGCATGGTGAAGACCGAACCGATGCCTGCATCCTAAAGTTATTTATTTGCTGCACAACCCGATACATACATAAAAAGTTTTTTTTATAATGTCGATTAGTCGTTCTATTCCTGCTGTTCTCCTTCCTCATAACGTGCTTGACATTCACGGATGATTGTGTGATACATTTCCTTGGGGTACTCACTGCCTCGGATTTGGAATGCATAACACGCTATTCCCCCCAAAGAAAAACACGTTAATGAGCTTCACATCCTCAGTTTTTTTTCCCTTTTTAGCCTGATTCCATTACCTCGTTCTACTTTAAGAAGGCTGGAACGAAGAGTTCCCATTTTCTTTTGCAGTATTGGCAGACTAGTGCCTGCTAAGAGTTCCAAATCTATGAACCCCCCATTTCCGTCTTAGCTTCCAATCTTTTGTACTCATCATTTTCTTCCTTCATTGGCCTCACCAAAGCTAATATCGCGGAGAAAACGGCAAATATCCATGGCTTGTTGGTAATTTCCCGTTGCTACAACATTAATGGCATGGCGCATCAATTCGCCCGTAAAATCGGCAAGACCCAATAACTATCCCATCATGTGCTCCATGAGAAAACGAACTGTTTCTGCTTCGTCTACTTTACATAATCCTCTGGGCGTACGCGTATCCACTATATTCATGATGGTTAATAAACGACCGCATGCCCATCTGTTTCCTCTTTTTTTTTCCTCCAACCTGTCCGTGATCGTCATCCGTAAAGTGCTGATCCACCTGTGCTTTTGTAATCAGTTGCTGATGCTCTATGTAGTGAAAGAAGGCCAATGCTTCGATCTGATGAAAGAATGAGTGTTTGCATGCTTCATACGGCATCATCTTCCCAGCCATGACGTACATATTCTTCAAATGCTCCAGAGAAGCTTCGTGCATAACTACAAACAGGATCGTAATGAACAAGAAGCCTGAGCATACTTTACCCAGGCTTCCAAACTAGCCTATCTTACCGATGATAGTGAACATTTTGGATGTCAGTTGCCAAATCTCGAAAAAGTTTCTGGATTTCCTTTTGTTTTGTGCGTGGCTCGCTCAAACTGCTTTTGCCGGACTTCTGCGTTGCGCTAACAAGTCGGTTGTTGGTACATATCATCTTTGTTTTATGCATAGCAAGCTGTAACTAACCGGTGCAATGCAAATACTAGTTTCTTGCTTTGCGCCGTAATATCTCTGAGCAAGTTTTTTTTTCACTCGCATAGTGAGAAACAACTTGTTTGATCATGCTTGATTTTCTGTTTCTACCTCGACACTTTTATAATGCGTTCGCGTCTATCGTGCTAACAAAGCGGCATATAAGCAAACAATGGTGATTGGCTGTTCATATTTCTATTACATGAGCATCCAGACTATTGCGAGATGTCATAAAGAACTGTTGAATGTCCATAATGTGTTAACAGCGTGACAGTCCAGTCTGATAGTGTGATACGTATGACCCGAAAGAAGGGGAAAAAAAGCCGACGTCTTTTGTCTCACCATTGCCTCGTTTGCTGACATGGTAAGACTGCGGTCATGAAATAAAGCAGATCCTCGAACATTATGTTAGAATGGAAAAGTAGCGTTGATCCTTGTGGACATTCAATACGACTTTCTTGAAACTGGCTCATTGCCGGTGCCAGAAGCATCCAAAATTATGCCCGTTGTGAATAAGCTCATTCGCGATATCAAAGCACAAGGGGGTCTTATCGTGGCCACTCAGGTTCGCCAAAAACCAAAGAATACCATAGCGAGTTTACGTATTTATGAGAGTAGGATTGGCATCCAAAAGACCATGTTAGCTTTGCCTCAAATCATTCCGGTAAGAAAGTCTTTGATAGCATCACCTTGCAATACGAAGGTCAATCTTCCCAACAAACGTTGTGGCCAGATCATTGTGTGGTAGGCACTAATTCAAAGAATACACTCTTTAACTTAAAAAAGAGAAAAGAGCATTTGATATGGAACGTTCACTTATTATTTGTTATTGACATAGCAAGGATCGAAAGGTGCTGAGCTATGCGCGGAGATGGATCTGTCCTCCATTGATTTTGTTGTGCAAAAGGTACAGCAAAAACCATAGAACAAGAGAGACATCCTTTATCGTAAAACGATAATCACACTCTCGTACAGGGAGCCAACCGTTTTGTGGATTCCTACAGTGCTTTCGCGGATAATCAATATGCTGAAATAACTAAGCTATCCAAAATATTGCATCAGCACTCTATCGAGACGGTCATTGTGGTTGGTCTAGCCGCAGACTACTGCGTCAAGATGACATGCATTGATGCTGTCAAATTTGGATTCCATCCCATTCTAGTAAAAGAAGGGACTCGAGGAGTGGTGCCTAATGATTTCGAGCCTACGATGGCCCATCTACAATCAAAAGGCGTGCAGGTGACAGGTATTGATAATCCATCCTTTATATCAAAATACCTCTCGTCTGGAGGCACTTCTTAAATGAGGAAGAATCTCGTTTTTTCGTTTCTTTTCGTGATACTTCAGTTACTTAGCACTGTTACTGTCAATTGGCAACTTATAAATTTTTTTTATTTTTGGCTTCTCTTACTAGGCCATTGAACATACTTCAAGATAATTCAAAGAGATAGAGTAGTGATATACGGTCACCTTTACCCAAAGCATAACCTTTTCTATATGAAAAGACTTACCCGAGCAACTTCCTTTCAATATAAGTCTCATTTAATAGACGTAGAGTAGATTTACAGTAATGTAAAGTTGCATTCAGTAAACCAGTGTAGATGATATTGACGCCAGGACGTTAAAAGAGAAAATTTCCTGCGAAAAAGCCCTGTTTTTCTTTCTCTCGCTTCAGACATTGGTGCTATTTTGTTTTTACATACATTATTTCTATTGTTACATAGGAAGCGGGATCACAAAATGCAGTATGTTATTATTTTTCGTGGAATATATACGGGTATGAATACATCAAAAAAACATTTAGTTCTCGTCAACTGGCGGAAGAGCGCCTTCTTCCGGTGCAAGGGCGCTGATGGCCTCCTGGGCCCCATCTGTCTCCATTTTTATCGTCTCTCTTTTTGCTGTATACCTTGCTAACTCTAACTCTGATTGCCAATGCAGTTTCTCCATCTATGTTGTTCCTGGTTGTGAGACAAATCGCTAAAGGATATCTATGCCTTACCTCTAACAGTTCTACTTTCTCCCTCAGCTCATGCATGGTATCACGTAGTTGCTCCATTTCTTTGGTCTTGGGAGGTATGTCCGTTTGCTTATTTCTTGTTAGATCTTGTAATAACCATATGTTAGGCTTTACTATACCTTTTGTGCTACTGGAGGCAAATCGAGTTGGCTAGCTTTTCTTTGCCATTCATCTAGTTGTAGCTTCATTTTCGCTAATTCGGACTCTTGTTGACTACAGATGCATTCGGTTTAAGACCTGTGTTTTGCCCTTAACATATCACCTTACCTCTGATGGTCTTGGAGCTTTCTATTCTCGGCTTGAAGGCTATTTACCAATTCCTCCATACTCCACCATTGCGATAGCAGCCCCTTAATATAACGTTTTTGTTCTTCCAAATGGGCTGTATCCTCCTCCCTAACAAGAAAATGAAAGAAGGTAAATAGACCGACCAATGTAGTCTATGCGTCTAACTCCATCGTTACCAAAGCAGCATTTGTTGCGTCAGCTGTTTCACACGGTGTTCATATTCTGTCACTTTCTCTAGCATGGGCTTATGAGTCTGTTGCTCGTTCTCTAAATTGAAAATCCTAGAAAATGTTAAAGGACGATAATGAAGAGTAACCAGGATGCATTGGAAACACTCGTTAACACTTACTGGCGGCGTGCATCTTTCAATTGCTCGCTCTGTTCCGCCAGACATTTCTCATATTCCGTCAATTTTTGTCTTGCAGCTTCCATTTGGCTTTGCCATTCTTTACGTGCTTCACGGTAATAACGCAACTTCCCTGATTGCTCGTCCTCCCACTTGATATGCTTTTGTTTTGTCATGGCTGTCTCCGCTTTAAGACTTTCGAGCGCAGCAGTGGTTTGATTTAGTTGTGCTTTCAGCATGCGAGTTGTGTTATACTAGGTGACATATCAATGGGACAAATATGGTTGTCAGTTATCCTACCAGTTGCTGTCTTTCGGCCTCAACAGAGCTATCAAATACGTGTTCGCGATGAAGACGTCCAATATGTTGAAGGTGTTGTTGCTTAAGGAACAGCTCAAAGTTTAACTCATTCCGTAATAGCAGCACTTCGCGTTTTAATGCAGCAATAAGAAACTTTGTCTCAGAACTCGCTGAATCGCTCTCTCCCGGTTGTGCTAGAATGCTGGTTGATGCGACTGGCGAAGTTGTGCTACCAGCAGCAGCAACAGCAGCAGCAGTTAATGAACTGGATTCAGGAAGCAAAGGGGAGTTGGATGCTGAGGGCGAAGGCGATGTAAAACGTTCCAATCCGGCATCCTTGGAATAACTTCAATTTAGTCCTTGTTCTAACAGGTTTTTCGACCTTACCCAGATATCCTCTCCGACCAACACTTCCGCTCCACTTTTTAGAGCCTTGTGGACGTTTAGAATGCTATTTATGACTACCGGTTTAGGCTTCTTCTCCAAGCATTCCGGTTCTTGGTCTTTATTGTTCACGGGTGGCTCGCTTCCGGGAGCATGCGCAGGCTGCAAAGGGGTTGGCACTTCAGACACCTGTCCTGTATGGGCCCATACAGTTTCGTCCAACAAATCCAGCTGTTGGTTCCGTCCTGTACCTGCATCGACACTGAATGCAACCCGTGAAGCAGCATTGGTTAGATCCAGACTCATTATTTGAGCGATAACGTCTGGAGGTTCCATTTTCATCCAACGAGAACGATCTGTTAGTTCAGTATCGGCATCCATGGCTACCAGGTTTGGATGCAGCATATGCCGTTGTACTTGTGTCTGCAGAAAAGATATAAGCGCCTAGCATAAAACTTTCTTTTGCAACCTACAATTGTCCGTGACCGGAATGTCTCCTCATCAAACTCTTCAGGGATTTCAAATTGATTATCGGCGAAATAGGCATAAGGTTTATGCAAGAACTTCAAAAAATTGCAAGGATAAAGTCCATAAAGCGATGTAAAAAATGGACCGGTCTGAGGATTAGATGGGGGTGCAGATAGTTTTGAAAATGTGTAGTCTATATCCGATTAAGCATCTCATATATACGTCAACAAAAGTTGATTAAACTTTACCTAAACAATCCCAGTTGCTAATAGTCCTGGTTGGTGGGGAAAATGTTGAAGAAGGTTGGGCATTTTGCTTTTTCCTAAGATCTCGCAGCTGATCCCAACAAATGGCTCTTGCAAAGATGTAAAATAACTGCGGTAAATATGCTGGTAGAGAAGTACAAATTCGTGGTAAAAGCATGATCATGTTTGTGACAGAAATAGCAATCAGTGTGGTGGAATTATCATACTAAAAGAAAGAGCAAGTTAATGCAGGAGAACTAGACGGAATAATCGGTACCATCAATGACTTCAACATGGATTGAAACAAAGGCGTCTCTAATATTTCATGCAAATGAGTGCGCTAAAATTCATCAGTTAACGCTTGAGTCAATATGGAAGCTGAAAGGCTAACTTACCTTTCGCAGCATGAATTCGCTCAACAAGTATACAATCTGTAATCGATGTTTACTTGACAGGAAATAATCATCAAGTAACATAAAAAATGGCTACATATGTCCGGTGACATTACGTGACATTATCTTAATAACCAATAGACTATTTAGCTCTTTACCTTTGTTTCCGCTGCACCCAAGTGGAGCAGGATGGATTTGAGGTTTTTTGACCAAACGTCCTGCTCCAAATCAAGTAATGCTTGGTGCTGTAGTCTCATCCGACTAGTGTCATCGCGTTCGTAAGACTTATCCAACAACTCCATACTATTTTCCTCACGCTTGTGATAGTTTTCTGCCCATGCAAGATATTGATCTATAATCATTTTACAATACTTTGGTTCCGACACCTGTTCTGAACGACATAGTTGCTGTTCCATAATCAAACAGTCGGATATAATCGCACGTGCTTCATTTTTTATCTGGTCAGTATAGGACGCTGTGGTCAGGATGGGTTTCAATACAGGTATCCACCAGTCTTGAAAGATATGCAGTGGACGCAGGATAGGTAGTAGCGCGTGGACGAAGCGCAAGATCAAGTAATGCTGATTATGTACTCGTACAGCTTCTGGTTTGGACGATACAAGGGCTACTGTCGGTTGTGACAATACAGTTTGTTCACATAAAGCCAATAGTTCGGCTGATAATCGTTCGATCGCTGCTGCGTCACCGGAACCAAGGGCGACGTTTGGAGTACCGTCGTCCCCGGCTTGTTCGTCGAGGTACATGTCGATTGCGTCCAGAGTTGATTGACCGTCAGAATCAACCGTAGCATGCCGAATAGAATGGGTAGCAGAACGCAAAATGTCTTTTAGCGTGACCATGAGCGTTCGGAAGGAAAGTGTACTGAAAAACGGTCAAGAGTCACGTCGCCTGTACGGTGATAAAATCGAACCCCATTCTATTTTTTTTTTACCCGTATTCCTTCTCTTTGTGACCCTTTGTAAATCTTCTTCTTCTTCTGTTCATGGACAGGATATAAATTATATTTGCAGAATAAATTTCAGTTATAAACACAGGAAATATGGGAAAGGTGATATACGTTTTTTCGGGAAAAAGGGGGGAAACTAGTAATTAATGCGAGCGAAACCTGGTCGCTCTAATTTGACTTCTGGCATAGGATTACGCACATTGTCCGGAATAACCATGGTTTTTAAGGTCGATTTAATTTCCTTGACATGAATACCACGATACAATAATTCATCACGCCCATCATCCAGAGCAGGCGCTTTTTGTTGTTGTGGATTTTCTGCCGTCATAGTGCTGTTGCCCGTTGTTGTTGTTGTAGCAGCTACAGGCTTTCCGGTGAGCCAAGTGAACCGAGCAGAACCATAACTGGAAGAAGCCGAACCGGAGGAAGTTCTTGGGGATACGTTGCCGCCAGTTGAACTGCTTCGTGAAGAGCCACTGCTCCTGCTGGTTGTCTCCTCCTCTTCAGGTACAACAGCTACTTCTTCTTGCTTTTTCCAACCTGCAGAAAATAAACGTGAAGATAAACGTCGCTTGGCTTTATTTGTCTTTGTTGTTGCTGTTGCTGTTGTTGACGGGACGATCGATGCATGACCCATGGAAAGTGATGAAGGGGCCCCGCCCATATTGGATGTAGCGGACATCTGGACTGCGGCTGCAATTACCGCAGACATGGACTCAATGGTAATCGTATTATCTTCTTGTTTTGGAACAGGCACTTCGTCCTCTGTGTCAGGTGTGGGGGACTTGCTTTCGCTATGATCTAACCCTAAGGGGACAGTATTCTCTGATGGCTGTGAAGCCGATTCCAGCTTGTTGCTGATAATCGATGCTTTCCCGGATGAAAGCGACGATTCCTGTTGCCTACTTGAGCGCGAACGGAACATGGAAGTAAACAATGGAGAGAGAGAAAAGAGAAAAGCAAGACTTCGCAGAAGCAACCTTCCTTTTTTTTTTTCTTTCCTTTGCGAAAATAGGTCGTGTCACGTTGCGCGTGCGGGATTTGGCATACATTAAGATACTGGAAATAGTTTATTGAAGATAGGGTCGATCTGGTCCTGGACATTTAAAACGGACATTATTCAAATCGTAAGGCTCCAATTTCTCTTCTTGATTTGAGAACATGTTCTGGAAAGGCAAAAAGATAAGTCTATCCTAAAAACAAAAATATACTCATTGCTGCATACTTACATTCCACAATACCATCGCCATAACCTGATTGGCACACAAATTTGGGTGGAAACTAAAATAAAAAGCAAAGCAAACATCCAAAAGGTCAGATCATCTTTTTGCCCCCCCCCTACCCCTGCCATGGTGTAGAACAAACCAGTCAATGCGGCTTAAGTAACCTTGCTTGTATTCCGCTACTGGAAAGAGTGTGAACCCTGGCTGGTATACTACAGTAAATTCGCTATCATTCAAAGCTTGATACTCAAGAGCTAGTTTTTGAAGTCTCAGATTGTATTCTCGGACCACGAGATCGGCAGCTACATATGGAACGATCAGCCAACAGAGAAACAAAAGAATAAAAATAAACGAGAAACATCAAATCGGCCTCCGACCAACCTTGGCGTTCCTTTTCATTGCCTTGTAAACATGAACAAATGACCATGTGTCCTGGATCCAGAATGAATCGGCAATACAAATCCTCACGCGCAGCCTCATACACACCCGTAATCTAACCAACCACAACCCAACAACCCCAGTTCACCCATGTGTAAACACAGTCTTTCGTTACATATTCACCTACATTGAATAGGCCAACGAGGTTTACGAATGACTTTCTCACATGCTTCCTCAGTTGTTCCAGTGCAGCCCGCGTATGTTCTTCAAAGGCTTCAGCATCAGCAAGTTGTGGCAATCGCGTCATTGGTGGTGTGCATAGCACACACACATTATTGGCACCAATGAATATGGTGATCAACTTCCAATCGTTCTGAATATCTGCATAATGTCGCGATCGAAGCAATCGCACAAGATGCGAAACCTGGGTCGTTAATTCATGCACTCTCGCGCCACTGACCTGATTTGCAGTGCAAAGGATTAATCTTTGTAAACTTGATTTTTCCTCCAATTTATCCTTACCGCCAGGTTAAGGCCTTTGCCTCGTGAAAGCGGGATTGTTACTCCAGTGGGTGCTCCCACTGGCACTTCGTTCTGATATCGGCTAAGGAAGTTAGCGATGCTATATTCACCAGGGTCGGCTCCTGAAGAGAAAACTTTGCCTCGATATTCCAATGCACACGACAACGGAGGACGTTCTACAATAGAAACATAAATTGGGATGCAAAAAGGGTTGGATGATATTGTACAGACTGGATATCATTCCATAGCCAGCAGTAATACTATCACCCAAAGCAATGATAGATTTAATGTCCTTTATGTTAACGTTAAGTCAGTCGTGTCAAGTCAGCAGATAAAGTAAGACGTACTTGTGGTCTTAGGTGGTAGACATCTTTCAGTGAATCATCGGAATAATAAGGTGGGCAATCAAAAAGAGGCAAAGAGATTGGGCAGTCAGTGTGTTTATGTGCCGAAAAAGTGTTGTACAGACGATCCAAAGCCAAAGTCCACGATCGGGCGAACGGAAGAATATCCGGATCGCAGACGTCAGTGCGGATCAAAGGCTGCTGTAAATTTCCGCCATATGCTAAACAGCGTGCAAGCAATAAAACAATAGCAAGTAAGAATGTATGAATCATAAGGAAGAGAAAGGAAAAGAATCAAAAAGTGGAATCCAAACCCCATGTTTTTTTTATCAGTGCCGCTTTGTGACTCCAACTGAAAGCATGATAACAGCCACGAGAAAACGGTATTCAAATGTGGTGGGGAAAGGCATCTGACTTGTCATTGCCTGCCTCGTGATCATTGACTCTGGCTTCTGCTGAAATTGGCCGGTTGCACACGCATTTAGCCCAACTGGGGTCACGTTAAAAAAGCACCGTTTTTGTCCATATCTCCACACTTCTTCTAATGCTTCGCAAAACCGTCGACGGACGGATAAAACATGTTTCCGGTCGCCATGAAGCTTCTAGTAAGCTGAAGAAAATGTTGGTTGATCGCATAGACGTTGAAAAGCTGTTGGGAATGGATGTCAACCATGGTAAAGCATCAGAAAGTGTTGAATAAACGTGTTAATCAGTATGGGTTATATAATTTAACAGTCGCAGACTGGATCAATAACAATAAATGTCACCCTGACAAGTTACGAGACTCAAAAATGCGAACTCCTCTCCTCATTGCCTGCGCAGCGGGGAAAGCCGATGTGGTTCGAGCACTAATTAAGAACGGTGCAGATGTGAATAATCCTGTAGGTGATATTGTCGGGAACAAACCGTTAGACCTAGCGGTGATCTCAAACAATGTTGAAACAGTGCTGGTACTGCTGGAGGCTGGTAAATGCCACAAGATAAATTAGAATGTACATGATATTCAACCTTTCTGTTTTGTTTTTGACATGCCAGGTGCTCAAATTCGTTCATCTAAAGGCCAGGTTGCTCTTCGATCACCATTAAGTATGGCACAATCACGATTGGATATGCTTATAAGACAACATCGGGATGGCAGTGCAGGATCTCACTGCTTGGATCAAGTTCTTCAGGTTGCGCATCTCTTCACAGGGAAAAGAAAAAAGGAGAACGGTAATAATTGGCTGGCTTACTCAAACATTGGCAACTATAGATCGTGGAACTCTTGAAGCATTACGTTGCCAAGAATGACATGAATGCAGCGAACGAATTGGATGAATTGGTTTCAAAACTATCAGCGGTAGGGCTGAAGGAAGAACCCGGTATCGAAGGTTCCGACCAGGGTTTAAAGGTGATGAAAGGGTTGAAGGACATGATTGATAGGATTGAAATTTAGTAGTCGTTTAATAATGTAAGCAAACCGTTTTTAATCGGTATACTCCCGTGTTGGGCCATATGCTTTGTAAATCTGGTGTAGTCATCTTTCGTGACGTATAGAAACGTTGAATCCGACCACAGTGACAACCCAAAATCTGGATCTTCGGTACATAATACCTGTAGGATGTCGTGCACTTCCTGTTCACAACACGATCAATGACGATCCTTATTCAGCTATAATAGTTTTCCTACCTCGTCTGCGAGACCTGTTATGTAACCTACTTGGTCTAGTGCACAGACGCGAAGATCCTTAATATGCTCCTATCAGAAACCTATATTGTGCACGGATCTGTTTCTTTTACCTGGACAACACTTTTAACTTTGGCGCTATATTTATTATACAGTGCTCTTTTTTGTTTCATTTCCTTAGCCGCTGCTTTTTCTTTCTCCTGACGTTCAGCCTCTGCCTGTTTTCTTTTCTTCTCGAGTGCTCTGCGACGAATTTCCATCTGCAATCGCACCAAACACAACAAAATAAGGATTTCCTTAGTAGCGCAGTTGTGAATGTTTACCTCTTCTTCACGTCGAATAGAGTCCTCAGCTTTTTTTCGTTTAAACTCTTCTTCCAAAATCTCCTCCTGAATTCTTCGTGCCTCATTTTGCTGGTTCATGTACTAGTCAACCCTATTTAGAACGTACATCGTCCTTGCATGAACATTGTCTCTTACTTCTCTGTACTGGCGCATTTGTTCCTTGCGTCTCAATTTCTCGGCCTTCTTCTTGCCAATGGGCTTCACACGCACTGCGGACGAAGATCCCTCAGCTGCATCCTCTGTATTGCCGTTATTATCTGGTTCACTGAGATCGTCTTCACTCAGCACGGTCCTGCCATCATCATATTGCGTTTGCTCAGTATAGAAAGAAGTCTGATGATAGTTTGGATCGTTCTGGCGTTTGCGTATTTCTAGTAGAACGGCGATGCCGAACAAACAGACAAGCAAGGGTACGAATAGAAGGAAAGGTATATCGGAAGCCATGGCCAAAGGCAGCCGCACTTAATTTCCGTATTTGAATACCATCTGTCCCCCGTCACTGACACCCATTTGACTATATCCGAAAGCGGGAGACTGCTACGCTATTAGAGATAGAATACGAAGGAGCACAGAATCATTGCTCCATCCAGTATGGCATAGCCCATGACTTACCAGCAAGAGGATCAAGATCGATGTAGTTGTACTTAGAATCCATGTGAGAACAAAAAACAGCAATAACATACGGTCCTTATCGCGTTCCGCTGAAAATGCGCAAGTTGCCAGTTGATGTTAAAGTCCTTATTTAATTGCAGCAAACTAAACGAAAGAAACACCTAGTACTGCCAGGCAGTTACTGTAATAACTGGTTTGCTACCATCTATGAGATAACATCGAGTTTCTGTAATGCCAGCAAGCTATATACCAGAAGTTGGCACATTGTGGTTCGACGCGCAATGCGACTTGCCAGATAAAATCACAGCACCCAGCTATAAGCATCATATTGTCTGTTAATGACGTTGCAATTAAACATCCTACTTGTTTGCTTGATGCGTCCAAGCGCTGTGATAGACCGCATGAGAAAAGATCAAATCCCACGATCGCGCTGGCGTGTTATGATTCATCACCTTTTCCCGAATCCCCTTCCTTGAGCTGTTAGATTTTACACCACATAGGAACATAGACAAACATGATATTGAATACGTACGGTAAGATGATGACAGCATCATTGCAGTTAACGCTAGTTTTATTGTATTTCCATGCTTTTCTGACAAGCTTTAGCCTGCTGCACCCTTTCTCTATCTACGCCACTTCACTAACAGTTCTGCTATTGTCATCGCACGTAAAATACCGTTTTAGCACAATTAAATACAAAAACTTACATATCTATTATTAGTAGTTAACCCTACAGTATCTATTCTTGCGTAGAAGCTTGCCCAGTTTATATAGACGCAAATCTACCAATATAAACCTTCTTTAAGAGGCATCTTCACCAATAGTGATTTGATAGATGCAGTATTACGTCTATCTATGGTAGCACTTCTATTACCTTGACGACCAGTCATCTAGAACCTGAGGAGCCATGTGTAAAAAGAAAGAATAATTTTTCAGCGTATGAATATCGGTCCACTCATAAGAAAACCTTGGATGCACGCACGGCAAAAAAGGAGATATGGGTGTGATGAGCTGTGCCAATCATTTCGGCAAATTCTAGAAAATAGTGCTCATATACTTTGATGCTTAAATTGACAAGATTATACCACTCTCGTGTCACGAAATCCCTAATCGAGCTAAGCACCCAGTAGCACAGACCAGCCTGATTGATTATGCAGGCAATTCGCACGCTCAAACGCCGTGATGTAGCTGAAGATCAATCTTAAAAGCGCCAAGTCCAGGTCCATTGCTTTAAATGGTTCTTGATATTTGGCGTTTTCTCCTTTGGAAATGACCCGGAACGGTTATATTTGTTTTTAGACTTTCGGCGACAACCTGTAACATACATCACCTTGACGCAAACAAATCGCATTAGACTATAATCTTTTGTTTGACACACCCTTTGCTTTATGGCAGGACTTAACTGAAAAATAACGATCTAAATGTTGTTTAGCACGTATTTAACTATAAGCAATTACAGCAATTACTCCTTGGGCAGCAAACCAAACAAAGTCCCCAGAAAATTCTACTTACAGCCTGTTACACACGTTGGCGAAGAAGGTCCCCATAACCAACAGAAACACAAGCATGTCAGCATGAGAGAATATACCATAGCAAATTTGGTTCGGTAGATGAATATTCAAAGCATCCTAAGACATAAAATTCATTTAAACGAAATATCTGGTTTTTCAGGAAGCAAAAGCGCTTGCTGATTTATATTACCTTATGGGTTGCGAAAACAGCATTTCATAAAAGACTAGGCATATATATGAGACTGTGTTTGGTTAAGCTGCTTTGACTTTGTTTGTTCTGTGACATAACATGCTAGTATTGGCGTTCTAGACTTCCTTTACAATCATACGTGCGCCACTGATACTAATGAACTTGGTCTATTTGCTAACCCTAATATGTAACTATAATTTTTTTGTTCCGGATGTTCTTGTTTTCACTTAGCACTGGAACAAAGCATAGCTAAAACATAATATAGAGCTAGACACCAAGTACATAGGTTTGTACAAGAATGATTGCTACTACGAAAATAACGCTGGTCTTATCTCGCATTACTAATTTCGATAGATTGCCAATGTGGTAAAACAGCGTATATTCGCTTTCGACGAATAGACTTGATAAATGATGCAATTGTTAACACCACCAACGAGGTTATCATTATATGTTTAGGTCCCACGGTAACAATCCCGCAAAGTTTACTACAAGTGTATCAGACCAACTTCACTTTTTTTGGTTCTGTAGAACAATCTCGCCATTATCTTCACAAATGATGGAAGTGTTTGGGGGATGGAAGCAAATCAAAGCAACTTCTGCTGATAAAGACTCTGCAAGCTAAGATGGATACTTTAACGAAATAAGCACACATTTCTCACATTCGTAAGTATGTCATGTTAACTCATCAAGATGAAATGATGGGTTTAGTTTAGACAGAAAGTTTGCTCTGCCACTCATACTCATTTCACCAAATGCCGTATGTAACAAGATGTGCAACGTTACCGTAAAACGGGCACATGCCGCTCGTCATGGAATTTTGCGTGTCGGCACATTTCCTTTCGTTAGATTGTGTTTCAACAGCATGATCGCGCCTCCCATAATCTTAAGAAAAAAGCATATATAAAAGGATGCATTCTGAGTTGTTCGCAAGACTTCAACCTTTACAACTGATCATGTCCCTACCCGCAGACTGGTATTTCAAGCTCGAAAACAAGAACAGTGGCAAGTGGCTCGTCATTACGGACAATAACACGACCATCAAGCCTTACAAGGGGACTGAATACCCGGATCAGTTCTGGAAGGCCGTTGCTCGTGATGGAGACTACTACAAACTCGAAAATAAGTACAGTGCCCAGTGGGTTGCAAACACCGACAATGGGAATTCAATTAAGCCTTACAGAGGGACTGACTATCCTGATCAATATTGGAAAGTTGTCTCTGCAGACGGGGAGTGGTTCAAGCTCGAAAACAAACATAGCGGAAAATGGCTTACCAACACGGACAATGGTACAACAATCAAGCCCTATAAGGGTGAAGATTATCCCGATCAGTACTGGAGAGTCGTATGGTATCCAGTGGTGACTAAATAATGCATTTGTGGCGACAGCTAAATAGCATGCGTTGTATCATTTCTATTACTGGAGCAGTAAAACTCGTTGAACTGTCTTAAGTTTTCCTGTCGTAGTTTTGTGGCTACTGAAACATAACAGATGTTCCCTCATTTTAAAATAAGTTACTTTGATTGCCGGCTCTTATTATGCATAGAGCATTACAAAAAAATTGATGTGATGGCATATTTAAGCTCTGAAACTATGACAACGCACAAAAGAAAGCTTTCCATGTATTATATTCAAGAGAGCAAATATTCCGGGATATAAATTGGTCGGTGCGGAAATAGATTTTCTACTGTCAAATCTGTGATTTTCAATCGATTATAGCGAGTTATTCACCATGCATGGCTTTTAAACTTCGTTGCACCAAGCTAGATAATTAGCCAATACAAATGTATATCAAAATATATCGATATCACATCACATCTGTTTAGCTACATAACCAAGCGCAATCAATATGCTATTTCGGTTTGAAATTAATGATTGGATGTGGCTTTAAATGTTGCACATCAAGTAAGATAATGTCATTATATTTCGATGCAAAAGCTTCTTAATTGCAATGTGTACGGAATCAGTGTTAATCAATAAGTAGCGAATTGGACATAGTTTGGGCAAGTGAATAAAGACTTAACATATGTCGTTTGCATCGGTCTTTATAAGGTGCGTGTCCAACCATGGCGCACGAAATCCTTATTATCGGCGCTTATTGTTTTTAGTTTCAGCGGGTGCACGGACGGTTATAGGGGCAATATGCAGGATAACATTCATATAACTTTGCTTTGCCTGCTCTTTTCCTTTACACACGACACATACATCCTTTACTGCTCTTCTCTGCTTTCCATCGTTGTGGTAAAACGCGTTCTGAGATTAAAAACGCGGTGACGCTATCAGAAAAAATGAGAAGGAAGGAAAACCGCGCCCAAATTCAGTTTCTTTCTACTTTCGCTTTTCTTCCCGTTTTTTATCCTTTTTCTCCCATCCAAAACCATGGTAAGTTTGTAATGCAAAGTATGAACAAATCAAGCTAACATAAAGTACATAAACACATATAGGTGAAGGTTTGGTCCTTGGATCGGTGCGATTCGCATTGTTACTTTCCGTGATCTGAATTGGTACATGGCTGCGGTAAGGCGTGATTGGGGTTGGGCATGCCCTTCAAAAGTAAGTTCATTACATGCTTGGAAATCCGTTGGTTTGGATTTTCGCTCTATGAACGTTCAGTAATGGACTGCACCACTTGTTTTCTTTTGTGGGGTAAGACTCTCCATCGACTGAACCATAAATAGACTGAAAAGAACAGATCAAGTCGGTTGTCGGCATTGGAAACGGAAATTGAAACATGGAAGCCCACTGCCAACCGCATTAAGACGGCTGCTTGGCTATGAAGGTTCATAAGGGGGAGCAATCCATATCGCATAAGGCTTTCTGCATCGGGATCTGATGTTTGTTGTTTGGTACGGGGCTGCAGGGCTCTTGATGACTTGTTTCCAAGAGCTATCGGTCAGACGGCTGTCCGACTAAACACGCATTAGTGAAGATGAGGACTGCTGCCAATCCAAGGACTGAACCTTGGTGTATACAGGAATCATGCAAAGGTATTCTCTGTATCGTGTGTACGCAAAACGCATGTAATAATGATATGCTCTATAAGGAGAAATTGTCTCTCCAGTGTTATTTCGATATGTCAATCATCCTCTCCATATATTTACTAGCTTGTGACTGACTACGAGTCATAAAACAAGGTATAGTATTATTGAAAACTGGTTCTTTGCTTTTTCGTTTGCGTCCATCATCGTTTTGCTAGTACCTTTTACTGCTATGGTAGAGTGGGTCATAGATATGGTTTCCATGGTAAGTTGCCCGCGTTAATACGACGTTGGAGAAGGAATAAATGTATACAGTTGTCCTACTGCCAGATGGATTTTGTCCGTTGGAAGATTAGTTCAAAAATTCTTTCCCTTCTAAGTGAAAAAAGGCTTATACCATGGTAATGGTTGGCTGGCGGTTATGGTTTTCTATATGCTTTGAATCATACTAAATCTTACTTGAGAAGCATCACTTCTTTTTCATACTAGCTAAAGTACGACTCAAAGATTTGTTTATGGTGCGACGGATATGCACCTTTCACGAAAGCTAGTCATCAGAAATTGCAAAGCATTTTTACTAACTGTTAAAATCAAAGAACGTGCTTGCCCCATATTTATGATCATTAAGTATGTTTATGCAAGAGTTTCAGTTACAGATTATCATGGAAAGGTTTATCAGAATATGCGAAGGAATCGCTTATGCATTCCGTCGATAGGTATGAACAATAACATGAAAAGACTTTATGCGTAGTAAATGATCATACTTTCCAGAACACAGTTTCAGACTTCAGCCGTTGGACAATGGTGACCGGAGCATTCAATGCCGAGTCTATTCCACCAATTCCAGGCTCCCCCATTAGCGATAGCGCCGCAATACCCATATAAGAATGCATAGCATCTAGGAATGTAACACTGTTTAGTAAAAGCTATGCTGTCTTTCAATAAATTCTTTTCGTACCAGGAAATGATCGCGCGTCTTTACCAAAGCCCCCAATTTTTGCCTGTGTAGTCATCAGGAACTCCCGACATTGGGAGCTATTTACGAGGTCTCCAGCACCCAATGTCTGCATTAAACGGCGTGATAAGATATTCAGCTAAATTCTTCTTGGTTAATTCTTCATACCTTTAACGCAGCAACAATCCAGAAACAGTAGCAAGTGTCTGCAGTTTTGTTGGGTCTCCCTGCAAATCCCGTTGTCTGGCGAAAGAGACACCATTTTATCAGCTTTTCTTTGTCCACTATTCCTTCCTCTTGGCATCCCATCAGTGCTAGTGCGCTTACGCCGCAGAAAGTAGAACCTCCTGAAGGATATATGCAAACAGCAAGAGGATCAGTATCGATGGCTACAATCGGATACTTGTTTCATTTGTGGTCTAGCAGAAAAGAATTACCATGTGCTTCTTCACCGGGTCTCTGACCTATGGAACCTTCGTAAGACTATGTCTTCAGTGAGTTGATTTTGACAAGTCATTTGGACAAATGCTACTCCCCACCTGCAGTCGCCTAAGGTAATTTACTGTTCGCTCTTTTTCGATAGCACGCCAATCGTTAAGAATATAGCTGATAGCACATGCACAAAAAATAAATCGAACATCTCTCTCCATGCTACCTATGGAAGGGGCAATGCTATAGGCATACAACGGGAGTGAAGGTAAATCTAAAGATGAGCAGGCTTTCTACTATTGCGTCGCAGCATAGACGCCTACACGCACAGTTACCTCCCGTCCTCCTGCTGCAGGTATTGAATGGTATCTAGGATAGCATCTCGATTGACCCTTGAAAGATCATCCCCTAAAAGCACCAAGTTTAAAAGGGCTGTGTATGTATTCGCGATATGGCCCGAATCGTAAGGCAAAAATTCAGAATGTGTCTGTGATCGATGTCAATAGACTCTGAATTCACAATATCAGCATAGCACGCTTACCGCAGTGGGATCAAATGGGGTGCCTGACCAAGAAGAGCCTCTAAAACCACAGCGCCCTTCGTTTGAAGCTGCTTCTGCATTCATTAGCTAACTGCCGATAACCAGTGTCGTCTGTCACCCGAGATAAACCACTCACCCGTTTCACCAACTGTTGGCAGCACCTGTTGAGCATAAATCCAGTCTATCCAATCCCGTTTGTTTTGTTCACTTATTTCGGAATCCAGTGCGCCAAGTAGCTCAAGGGCACCTAGACAAAAGAAGGCAATCGTCATTCTATTCGTTGCCCATTACGGAATACGCAAAATTGATGATGAGATCGCGCGTGTGTATCTTACAAGGAGACTTACCTGTTTGTTTCTGTCTGTGTATAAGCGCTTGGAAGCATTTGTAAATTCGTTTTGAAATAACGAACATGTTGCTCATAGCTTAGGTCGCTGCATGCTCCTTCTTGTTCGTTCATGGTGACCAAGGAGCAAGTTATCTTGGTGACACTGCTGCAGGGCAAAATCAAGGCTGTCACACATTCAAAATCCACTCAGTTTGGCAGATCTTACTCTTTTATTGCCTAGCAGGTGATACCCTATCCTAAAAGCAATCAACGTTAACAAATAGCACAAGCTCAGGTAGACTGGATTTGATAAAACATAACAGGATTCTAAAATATTGCTTTTCTTGAACAATGAATCCATATTTATCCAGATCATCTGTTATGAAAAATTGGTAAGAAAAGGCAGAAGCGTGGAAATAAAGGGATTCTCTTGGTCACTTTTTAAAGCCTTTAGTGATAAGCTTAGATAAAACAAATGGCGTGTGTGATACGCTTGCTACTGCTTTCAAACTACCGTACCTAATTAGCCCATAACCATTCAATGGTCAGCTGATCTACGTTTTACATCAGAAGCATTTCCAAGTTTGTAAGTTATTTATAATTGTGTCAAATTATCACTAGGGACGAAGTGTCCAAGAAAAGATATTGCAGACAACTTTCTTGGAAAGCACATTCGTTGGACGTCGCTTCCTTTAACCAGATTATCCTCTTAATTCTTTTCAAGAATACTTGTTCTGCTTGTAAACAAGATCTAACGAAACCCTGACCAACATCAGCAGCGGCCTTTCCATATCACTACCATCACAAATATCCAATTGCAGACAAAAATCGTCATATGTGCAAATAGAAAACGGATTTTAGTTTCAAGCTTCTTCCATTCGGTTATTTAAACCCTAACGCATGCGTCAATGGACTTTGTACATGGCATCCAAGTCAAAGACTTACATAATTTACATATTCTTTGGTTTCGCAGGCCACATATTCATCAATCAATTCCTGCACGATTTGCCTAGAATCATCAAACTCTTCTAATCCAGAAGCAAACATGTCATGTTTCCTATACGGTTCTAAAAACGCATTTCGCTTCCGTAACAAGTCATACTGATCGCATGTTCGTTTGAATAACTGCGTAAGAAGATGTATGTTTCAGTAACCCAGTTCGCCAATGAAGAAACGAAATAAAATCCTTCTGTCCTACCGAAGCTATGCTTGTATGATTTGCTAGCATCAGACCGCTGACTCGATGCGGTGTCTGTACATATGGCGACTTTTTGGAAAGGGCGACTTGGATGCTAGCTGGCCCCCAAGGGATGAATTGTGCAATGCGTCTGTCACGAATACGCAAAAGTGATTTGTGTACATCTGTAGGATCAACATCCCCTTGGATAATATCCAGTACTGAAATATAGCAGCTCTGTTTCGAAGGTACTGTGGAAACCATACGATTTTTGGTCTGTAACAATCTTCGCATGACATCTAAAACAGTCGTCTTACGAATGGACTTGGCCTAAAATGAACAAAACCGTAAGTCCTGATATAGACACCCGTTCCTGGTGCTCTCTTACTTTCTCTACTTGTTCGCTTGAAAAAGGCGTATAAGCTGTGGTCAAGAAATGACAACGAGGAGTTGGCACTAGAGAAGAGACGATGCCAACAAGATCGTTGTTCATGTATCCAGGATATCGTAATGTCGTTGTACTTGCGGACATGACCGTTGATACCAGTTGGTTAGTCTGCTCAAAGGTAGGCATTTGTATGTGTAATCTGTCTGTAGCAATTCGTGCCAATGCTGCGTTATCAAGGACCACCTGAAGTAGCATAGAACAAAAAAGCACTTTTAAGTAAAAAACGCGCATTTCTTTCTTTTTTCCCCTCCATCGTACCACACTATCAGCATTGCAAGTGAGTCGCCTAAGAGTGAGCATGCTGTTGTAAGGCTGCACGACGACATCAGAAACTTCCTCGGAATTTGGAAACACCGAATACGTCTGTATCAACTTCTTAGGGTAATGATCGTTTAACCGTTCCAAGAGAAAAGACCCCAGACCAGAACCTGTTCCTCCTGCGATTGAATGGAGAAGCATGAAACCCTGAATTGGAAGACTTGAGTATGCATTCTCGTTCCATATCATCAAATTACCTCTAATGAATCGCTGCCATCTGCTTCTCGATCGACCATGTCCAATATTTCATCCAAGACTTTTTCTGCAGCCGAATAACCGTGCGGCCAAATATTTCCTGCACCGCCTCCTTCGTTAGACACGTATATATTTTCTGGGTTATAGAGATTGGCGAACGGAGAACTGCGGATAGTGTTGATCACCTATATCTACTCGTTCATTCTTGCTTTTTGTCGTTGTGATAGAGGGGCTGATGTGTGTCTCCTTACCCTAGGTTCAAGATCAAGTAAGATGGCGCGCGGAATATAGTGTTCATCGTCGGCCTGGAAGATAAAGGAATCAGGCAAGAAGGTAAGCATTTCTTGTAGGTTTATCAGGAACATTGTATTGATTTGCCATACCTGATAGAAAAAAACGTCTTTCCTATCGCCTCCCTCTGTGGCGAAATCTTCAAGAGTACCATCGCTGCTGATGCCATGTTCAGCGCAGATCTGGCGCCAGAATTCACTACCAACTATTGCAGGAACAGGATCGTTTCAGTAAAGCGCTTTTATGAAGGGCAAATAAATGAAGTCGAATGTATGATAGAGTACTTTGATTGCCGCATTGACCAGCTTGAAGTGTAATGATTTCGCGTGGCATATTATTTTATCTGTGAAGCTCACTTGGTAACCAAGAAAAGCCGACGCCAAATTCCTACATTCATAAAGCACGTAGGAAAAACGTTCATCCGCCATGGATAAATTCAATTTTCATGCATGGGCATTTGAATACGTGGGAAGGATTCTTTTTTATTTTTTTAGTGTGTATAAGAGGAATGAAAATGCCATATAGTATTTGTATAAGATATAACGTCCTTTTTTTCATATGCTTGCTTTGGTGTCTTTCAATAAATTATTGTTCCGTGATGTTGTTCTGGTAGTCATACAAACGGAGCAAATTACGTTCCAGCATGGCCACCGTAACTTTTCCAACAGAAGGAACATAGATAGAGGCTCGCGATTTGACATCTTCTTCAAAGTTGGCAGATGATGAAAAGTTAATGGCAATCACACCATCCTTCAATAAAGCCGTAGGGAGCTTGTAGTTCGGCGATGGCACACCAGTAATCACCACATCCGATTGGGGAACCACATCTTCCAATTTGGCATCAATATCCTCCACTTTGTGTGCAGTCAAATGGATGCCTTTGCCGCGAGTAAACACTTGGATACCGTTCACATCCACCGAGAACACCTTGGCACCATCGTTTGACAGCATGGCGGCCAAAGGACGTCCGACAATCTCACTACGGTTTACCACAGTGATTGTTCGACCATACAAACGGTTACCATAAGGAAGCACAGTATTGTATACACCAACAAATTCGAGAATCTTTCGTTGGATATCAGAAAGAACCGATCAAAGTAGACCTCTTTTCTTTCTATGTTACCTTGACAATGGCTAAGGGTGTGCATGGAATAATGCATTTCATTGTCTCTTCCTTATTCATGAAACGGATGTTGTGATAGACGTTGTAAACAAATTTGTGGCATAAACCTTCGACATCCTTGAGCTCACTGACGCAACTCTGAAGGTACAGGTCCTAAATCAACCGTTCGCCGATTCAGTTGTTCTGTTCGCTTGTCTACTTCTTCTCTTCTTTGAACTTTACCTGTTTACCGCCAAATACAGGATAGTAGACCATAATGCCATTGACGGACTTGTCTTCGTTGGCCTCGGTGATCTCTTCTTCCAAATCTTGCTTATTCACTTTACGAAGCTCAAATTCAACTCCAGTCTCGGCACATGTCTTGCTTGTCCATTCAGCATATTTCATCGCTGCTGGGTCCTCGTTAGCAAGGAAACCGACGAGCTTAGGTCGGATATTGCGTTCCTTGATATCCGCCTTAATTTGATTTCTTCATTTTCATGCAACATATCCATAAGAATAAAATAGGCTATATACATATACAATATATGATTCTCACCTGAAAGAAGCAGAGACCTTGGAAGCGAGAACAGTTTTGCAGTGAGCGGACATATTATTGAATGTGCGGTAATAGAAGGATGGACAAAGGAAAAAAAAAAAGAGATGGGTGAGTCTTACTGTGGCTTTTGATCACTGCGGGGGTTAACAAAAAGCAGTCTGATTTAAGACCCCGAATCACTTTTGAAAATGTGCCAGAAGCATGATTGGCAATGGTCTGGTGGTCAGTCCCTGGGTCAAGCAGAAGGAATATCCTTATGACTATATGAGTTAACTTTTCTTATAGATCAGCCTGGTTGGATACGTTTACCGAGATCCGGACGAACAGTTGTGGTCGTTAATAAGCATGCTCATAATCTTTAAGACGGATAATTCTGCTAGTAAATACTGCTTGACAGTAATATAACGGTTTTCTTTGGGTTATTTTGAATCATATTTTTTGCAATAGGTATTTGAAGGCCTCTTTTCTTTTTGCAGCAAGAAAGAAAGGTATACGGTGTGTTTAACACGTATTGTTTGTTTACATACGAACATTAGTTTTTTGCTTGATCATTATTATCCATTATTACGAAGGTTAAGAACTAGTAGAGTGTAATATGCTCGTTTCAGGACGAAGACTGCCTAGTACACGTTCGGGGCTGTAAGCACACTTATCCTTATCCACTTGCATTTCGTGAATCAAAGTCCTTAAGAAGGCTTGCTCATATCTTGAATTTTCAAACACCGTAGTCAGACTTTCAGACGGACATCTGAGAAAGTTGGGAGCAAACACCATCGCAAGATTAAAGACATTCATCAGCGTGCACTGAGTCACTTTCGGATCTGTAAATTCCTAGGATTTTTTTCTCAGATTTTGAAGGTCATCACCATGGTTACACCAGTTACGCTTACCTGCAGAAATCCAATCATGTACAACACAATGCGCCTGTTCAATTCCGGAAGCGAGTTGACCAATTCAATGGCCTTTTCGGCATCGTCCGAAAATTCAATGCATCTACGATAATACTTGGTAGGGATCAATGGCTCTGCAAGATCACGTAACCAGTATTTCAACAAAGAAGCAGGTACATTAGGATCCGTGATCCCACCGAGATCGAAACGACCATTTTCAAGTCGGATGCGCTAGATTTTATGTACGTTTTTGTGAGCTCATGCCGAGTAAAAAAGGAAAGAAGAAAGAGAGACGTACTAGATCTGTTACGGTATCAGCGTCACCAGAAACACGAAATATACCTTCGGAACGCTGCCCTTGGAGCTGACGCACAGCATCAGCAAGAAACGAGATTATTTGGGGTATCTGGAGTGAGTCATCTTGCAAACTCATGATAAATTCAAGCGTTTCGCCAAAAACGGATGGCTTAAATGGTGCCTCCTAGGATATACCGAGGTGAGAAAAAACAGAGATGGATGGAACAATGTACCTTTGCTCTTTTAATTTCTGCGGCGGTCAACACCTTTCCTTTGGCGCCTCGAGCACAGACCCGCTGAAGTCTCACAGACACGTACCGACTGATCACATCAACCTTGTTCTCCTGGACATGATGATGTTGTTGGACAAAGTTAGTTATATAGGGTTCCAGATCTTTGGAAGGAGCGAACATTTGACTAAGTACGCAGAATATTTCCCATCCTTTCCGGATGCTTCCACTACAATGGAAAAGAACGATTCGAGAATGAGAATCCTTAGTACGGAACAAGTGATTGACTTACGCTCCTGGATTGTTTTGCAATTGCTTGCATAACTGGACGTAGATTTCATCGCGAATTTGAACCTGTGTCATGCCACAAGTCAAAAGAGCCTGCAGATGTTCTATTTCATTCCACTGGCGAGGTTGAGGCCGGTCACCCATGACCAGTTGGATTATCTTGAAGCATTTGAGTGCATCTTTATGTAGTTCTTTGTTCAGCATCAATAAAGGTTGTTTCAAAGGATCCTAGAAGAAGACGAGGAAAAAGATTAGTCTCTCCTTTTCAGTTAAATATTGATATACCTTTGTCCAACGCAGTACTTCATCCATAGGAACCGTCTTCCGAAATAGACCACGTTTATGTATAGAGAAGTGTTTTTGAACGAAGCCATCAGAACTGTACGAATTAATATCCTGAAGTGGTACTAGGCTAACGAAATAGAAATAGTAAAGGGTTATTGCCAATTCGAGCTACATAACAACACCTACGTTTCTGATGATAGTGCTGAAATTCCTACATGATCTGAACAACAGTTTACATGGAGTCCGTAAAATTAATGCCTTTTTCACAAGAGGAAGGGAGGGAGCACATGGCTTACCAGAGCCTCTACTGGGTAGATCAGGAGGGATTTCTAACTTTGTACGGCTGAAGACAACGGAAGCACGCGATTTTGAGAATTGAGAAAGCCGACGATGAAGCTTTGTGTTACTTTTCTGCTTTAAAATGCAGGTTAAGAAACCCCCAGTATCCCTTGATACGTCTCAAATGCAAGACGTACCTGAGAAGTACGGAGACTTTGCATTCGCACGGGCAAGTTTATCTGTCTGGTCCCGAACGTAAACCCTGATTTATCTTCCGAACGTTGCTCAAAAGATGGCCGTTGAAAGCGCCGATCTTCTGTCGCTAAATCTAGCGCTCCTGCCCTGTTATATTTCGTCGGCATTGGGAACGATTCGGGTGTCTAAAATGTGCCAAATTAAATCAAGTGACATTAGTAACCCAGGGCCGCCTAAACTTACCAGTATCTTCATTATGTCCTGATCTGTTGGAGCATCTCTCGACACTTTCCCAGTGGCAGTGTTATAGTAGTAAGATCTCTTATTTTCGTTATCCCATAGTTCGCACCAGTTTCCTTTACGGGGATCGACGTCCTGCGTCATCTTGGAATCGGATCCATTCGCTACATATGGCTTCAAATAGGGTTTAATTCGGACTGAACTCGAGAGATATCCATGGATGTCTACCCGGTTAGTGAAGAATGAGTGGCTGGTTTGGGAATGAAGCACCTCAGGCCAGTCATAATCCGTTGTCATGTCGGTCGAGGTGATTGACAACCAAAAGTTGAAGGGAACGTCAACAAGGTTATTCCTTGCAGGTTTAAGGGAAGCAAAGGGAAAAGAGAGAGAAATGGAAAGAGGAAGAGGGATTCTGATCGAAAATGGAGCGTGTGTGCCTGAGCTTTTTTCACTCTCAGCATGAAAACGTTGAAGGTATGGTTACACTCGGTTTGGCTGCGTTTTATAGCATCCAAAGGTAAAAACCATACTATTCTGGCTTATCTCGGTATATCATCAGGCTAATATACCATACAGAAACATCCTGTTTTGCTAAATTACATATATTTCCATGCGTGGACTTAGTCTTCCCAGGGCCAATACATAACGCGGGGCGCTATGTCACCTGACCAAATCGCGCGAATATAATGAATAGGGCAAAAATAACAAGACACGATTTGAATCTCTCTCTGGGAAATAAAACAATAATATGGAATTGAGTCGTACTACAGTTAAGTAAGCTATTTTCAAATATATGAGCCGCATTTCCCCATATTATGCAGACTAGCGGAATTTAGAACAGTCAACAGCGAATGGGCTGACCTAGAGTTTAAGGTAAAGGATAAATATACGAACATTGGGACTTAAAAAGCAGACTATGAGCAGCAGTAACAGAGGACGGCATGTGCACATAACTGAGCAAAACGATCTGTGATTTTGTATATGAAATGTATGCAGCTATGAAGAGCAAGGGTGATGGATGTCAAGAGCAACAATATGCCACTATAATCAAGCAGATCTCCCCTAGTTAAACTCACTCTGTACCTGGTCACGGAGAATCCTGGCACATCTACAGCTACAGTTGCTTCCGTAAGCTCTTCACTTGCTGCTTCACATAGATATCGAGTTTAGGTGGCACGCACTGTAAAATCAAAGTTCGCAAATAACTGCAAAAAAACAGTTGGGTGTCCTGCTCTTCTTATACTTTCTTATATATGTAGAATGAAGTCTGCTCTTCTTATACTGTTTATTGAACAATTCTTTACGCTACTCTAAATAAATTTTGCGTCCGTGCAAGGATCAAGTTTGCGCTAAAAGGGATAGAAATATGCGTCATTAGTAAATGGATTATGCGGGAAATATGTTTGCTTACCTCAACTTGGTCCTTGGACACAAAATTCATTCGAGCAGCGTAAAAGAATGTTCATGGTTAGTAAATGGAAGGATAGCTTGACATCTTTTTTTTTTTACTTACTCCCGAAGGGTAATCCTACCGAAAGATAGGGGCCGGCCCCGCACCTGTATCGGTGGGGGCGGCGAGAGAGGCATACGGCTTCCGTGAGCGGTCGGTATAAATGTAACGCACTGCAGAGGACTTGAAGCGATGAAACACGTGGCGAGGACATGGAAGCAGAAGATAATGGATAACACTGTGCATAAACAGACAAGATTTCTTTTTCACTTACCGAGTGGAGTGCAGGGAGCTTATTCACACAAACAAGGTGGTTCGGGACAGAGGTCATGCAGGCTAAAGGATATAAAAAAGGGACATCAGTCATTCTGTACATACAATCAATGTGAAGTACATACCGGGAATGTTTTGGATAACAGAGCCAAAGAATTGAAAAGGTATTGTCCCTTTGCTTTTAAATAGTACGTGATTACTGAAACCAAAAATCACAGTCATGGATAAGAAATCGATGGACGTCTTATGGATGACAACAATTCAGAGATAAGACAACAATTCTCCCAAGAGTAAAAATGGACTCAGTCTGACAGAAGGCCTTGAACAGAATGGAACATCTGTAGAGGAAATATACCTTCTTCGTTCGTTTCTGTACGTCATTGATGATATCATATCCGTTTCTGTGAGTTATGGTATCAGAAGCTGTCAGGGCAATGGTACTCAGTTCTGGTTCTGCTCAGTTGTATTGCCTTACATTCCACTTTAATATTCCTTGCATGTAGTTATGTCCTCCTTTTCTTCTACTGTATGTTAAACTTTGTCTATTAGGCAATCACAAAAGACTGGATGCTACGGAATGAACGCTTAGTATCTTGTCATAGATAATGTACCCATCCATACACCAGTCAAGGTTAAGCAACTGGCCGAAGAAAGAGGATACAAATGTCTCTATCTTCCTCTCTACTCTCCCTTTCTTAACCCAATAAAAGAGTTTTGGGCCAAAGTGAAGGCTGCAGTAAGAAGGGAGCCCTTACGAGTTGACAATAACCTTCAAGAGCGTATTGTTCAAGCAGCGCGAAAAGTAAAGCACTCAGACTGTCAAGAATGGATCAGACACTCTGAGAGCTTTTTCGTTAGATGCAAAAGTAGAGAACCACTTCTTTAAATAAACTCGTCTTGCTGTGGTTTGAAATAAACTATCTCAGTAAGTAGTGAACATGGACACAACTGTACGAAAAGAAAGGTAGTCTGACCGCAAATATTTTCATCCAATCGTGCAAAAGCATTTTTTGGATTCCGCAAATAAAAAAAATAGAAACATGCAGACAAATAGGAAAAACACAGTAAATCCAACTAGTCCTTCTGCACTCGCTTCGCTCCTTCCGTTACAGCCGCGTGCGCCTGCAGGAAATGAATTTTTGGCGATTTTCTAGCGCATGTTTACGGCAACATAATATACTGCTAAAAATGAAGCCCTCACTTTATGTAAGTGACTGATATGATGATGTTGTGAAATAAAGATGCACCAAGTAAGATAAGTAGCCTAAAACGCGAAAAACGATCTGGAGACATAAGAACGTAAATAAGCAGTATCGCTTGTGGACAACGATTTCAGATAGGCAAAAAAAGAGCAGAATGAGTGTTTGAAGCCTAGGTATCTGCCTCGTATAACATAGCTTCTGGACCTTGGTCTTACGTTAAAAAATTACAGAGCGAAGGACAAAGTTAGCATAGGAATGGTTACTTCTGTGGGCAATAGAATATGTAACAAACAGAGATAAATTGACAGTGTTCACTAAAAGTTTATGTCTACAGGAACAAAGCAAAGTCCTCCATATAATGATCCTATCATTGAGCATTTTCCTCATATATAAAACGGGTGGAGGTCAATCAGACAATATATTCAACTACTCACTGCACTTCAGAAAGCAGTTGGCCCTTCTCACTGCGGCTGAAGTTTCTACACGAATGCCTATCTAATGATCTTCTTAATATTCTTCTACCCACTTATTGCAGCTCAACATTCCGACCCACATATCAACATTGCACCCACCTATCAAATTGCTACTGAGAGCAACTCGACTCTTTGAACCTTGTTGGAAAGCGTCAGATAACATCTAAGACAAATCTATTCCTCTACTTCATTGTCGGATGTACTCTTTTCTCCTAACTAAAGACTTCTATATATCAACTGAAGAGTACTACGGTCGAATCAGCTTGCAAAAAACTGGTTGTAATACCGGCAAAACGTTTTTGCGCGCAAAAATTACTCGAAAATACAGTATACTTATAGAGAGATAGAGAGATAGAGAGAAGAGACGCCAATAGAAATCTGCTGACTGCGTTATTACTTCTTCATATTATTAACTATAAGGATGCCACTTAACAAGTTCAGGGATACTATAGTCATTCTTCTATAGTTTCCAACTGGAAGAACGTCGTCGCAATTCTGGGGGTCTTTCATTCTTATTGCTTATCACGTATAAGAATACTTCTCGGATATTCATGGCAGCCATATGATTGCGGTTCCAGTATATTGCCGGGCATGATTATTTCTGACAAACCAACACAGCATGTATTCCCGCGCCTTCTTGACCATTTGCATCCGGGCGTTCCTTGTTTCTTTGGAGGCTTTTCCTTGCCACGTGGGCATATTTGTGAAGTTAAGTACTCCTCAATCATAGAGACATAGGCTGGCGACTGCCCAACAAAAAAAATTAGAAGTAGATAGCATGACCTTAAACATTACCTTTCTTCTAAAAGCTTGACGTTTTAGTTCTTTAACTATCGCTTTCGTTGGGGCAGCCACCCGACCATGCATTGAACCTGAAAAAGTCCCATTGCCATAAGCAATTATTATAGGCCCATTTCTTTCGTTTTGCCTGTCGTTGAGGTAATGAGCAACCCATTTCTTTTCATTCGGCTTTTTTCGATTCTGAGAACTGTACATGTTGTATTTTTTGCTATCACATAGGAGCCTCTTGGCTATTTCGCCTCTTCCTTTCTGTCTGCCGATGTATGTTTTGAATTTGAGTTTGTTATACCTAGACTATCGTTACATAACAGGTAATATAACAGCAACCCTACCTCAGGTCTCTGCTATAGAATTCGGTAATCGTTTCGTAGTGCTGCATAACATATTTCACAGAGTCAGTGAGTTTCCGTAGCTCAGACGTTTTGAGAGACGTTATATCGTCGATCAACTTTTTGGCTTCATGCTCGGCATCCATATACTGTTTTCGCCTCTGGTTTGCACGATTATAACCACAGATGGAGTAGTACTCGGTAGTTGTGCTTGTGCAAACTCGGTGCGGTGACGAAGGGTTGCCATCCGCAGCCACAAACAGGCTTGAAACTCCTGGATCAACGCCCCAGATGACTGCATTATCGCATTTGCCTTTCAGATTGGCCGGAATGAGAGGTTTCTTTTTAGAATTAAACGGTTCTCTGTACTTCTTGAATACGAATTTTACGTCCACCCCGTCAGTACGGATGACGTCCCTTCAAGCACTTTAATAATTCAACATATGAATGCCATTGTCTTACCAGAACATTGTCTTTTCATTTTCTAGGCTTTCATAGGTAGGATAACCGATCTTGGCCATGTCGAACAAATAAAAGTACTCACGTCGAGTTTCCGAAGGGTTTACGGGCGTCTGATTGTCTCGTCTACCGGCTTGAAACAGAAGACGTGCCAATGCTTGATTGTCAATGGTAATGTGTCGCATCTGAAAGCTGTAAACGGGCAGCAGTGTAAACTTCCGGGTTCCCTTTGGATCAGTATATTTTTCCGGAACGTGTTGCTTTCAATGGCATCAATTGTTTCTTCGATAAATGCTTCATGACTGGCCGTTTCGGCTTCAGGGAGTGGTTTAAATCTTTTTGGGAGCCGAAGCGAAGATTTTCTTCCGATTGCTTCTCGAGCTGCATACTTAAGACTTGATCGAAGTCGCTTAGATAGTGGGTTCGTGTTTACCAGCTGAAAACGGGAAAAGGATCAATATACCGAAATTTAAGAAACTGCAAAGTTAACTTCTTCCACCATCCGGTGAACGTATGCTGTTGAAACATGTTTTTGTGGTTTGCCTTCGGTAATATCAATTTTCTGCTCAAATCTCTTCAAGACTTGAAATAATCAGGGCAAAAACAAATGAGGTTTGGCACTCAAAGTGTTCTCGTCGATGGTGTTTACACTAAATGTAGAGCGAACCAATTTCACCAGTGATTCGGATATGTCAATAATGCCTTGATTTCTATCAATTGATGTAGGCTATTGACAATCAATGTCGCATAACTTATTGTACATATACTCCGCCATAATATTGCGATCTTTCACTGTGGATGACTCCCAGAAGGCTTCATCGTTCTTGTCGGACATGCAAATCAACAGGCACTGCGTTGTCTTTTTCTTAAAGTTTGCGCAGACATGATTACGAATCGCATCTTCGTATTCTTTGGCAGCACTTGAGACCCCTGTCATGAATCCTTTCGACTTGAACTTGCTTATTTGAAATTACCAAGGGTCTCCTGGAAAGTGGCAAACGCGTTTTTCAGGCTTTCATCGGCATTATGTGCTTCGCCTGCAATCAATGCAAAAAGTGTGTAGCACAGCTGATGGGTGATCGGCGGAATCTCTTTTGATCCGGAAAGTAGCTTTACGAAGTAAAAGTTGACAAAGAGAGACCCAACATATGTCACGTCTCGCACATGCTTTACGCATTCTCTGACATTTCCAACAAAGCTAGTGCTCCGGCAGGTGTTTGACAGCGAGGCTTTGATTACTCGCGTTTGCTTAAAGTTTTTCGGAGGCTTCCTTTTTGTGGTAGGATCTTTACATAATTTGCTTGTGCTTCTCTGATGATCGGTCCTTCTGCAAGTGGGACATCTTAGCCTCTTGCCGCTTGACAACTTTTCCTGTACGCTTGCTTGTTGTAACTCTGCTTTTGCTTCATAGTTTGCGCTTCTCTTTTCAGGCGCCTTTACAGCCTTGATCAGAGCTTTTGACTTCTTTACGGACGATGGACCTTCAACAACTTGTAAGCAAGATACCAGAAGCGTGGGAAAAAGTTAAATACCTGCTTTCAGGAATCCTTTCAATGTATTTGTGAAGTGAACTCTCTGTCTAATCTTCATCCTTTTGCGCGACATCGGCCGAGTCTATAACCTTTTCTTTTCCTTTCTTCTTTTTGGCAGTGGGACCTACTTCGATCAAATCGCAATTTAGCTGACAATATGCCACGGTCATAAAAGCATTACTGCTGACCTGAATGTGTTTTGCGTTGAATGACAATAGGCGGCTGGAAGTCATCATCATCCTCTTCAATAGGTCTTTTGCGGTTTTTATGCTTATCCATCGTGGGATTGAAGAAAAATAAAAAGAAGTGACAACAAAATCTGTCCGCAGCTTTCAGATATAGACCTCTATTTTCTTTTAACCGGTCACTCGCTGGAGAATACAATACTGATGTTAATTTGTTTGACTCGTGACCTTATCCCACTGCTTCCTGTTTAACACCTCTCAGTCAACGGAACACTCATACAGCGTTAGAACTTTTGCATATATCTTACCTAAACTTTTGATGCGTTGCATTAAATAACTGTTTTGTCCACGCATATTTATTGGAAAAAGCGCATAAAATAGACTGAAGAGTGTCAGTATCTGAAGGTGACATACCGATGCGCCGAATATAGGGGATCTGACAGGTTAGTACACCAACGGCTATATCTGCCTCCAGAATGAGGCATAAGTCTACAATAGATCGGTGCGTACTATTAAAAAGAGAGAGCAATTTGAGAAGCTAGCCTACAGATAAAGCATAACACACTGGCCAATTTTGAGACACAGCTTATGAGGCTGTAGCCTACCAGCATTAGCCCTGTGTTGATCTGCCATGGCTGACATCAGGAACAATCTGTGATAAATTACCTGCCCGCCTTAGTTCGTCCCAAAAGATATTACAGCACGATTAACAAAATCATAATAGAGCATAAATTTCATTCATCCTATACAATTGTCGATATTTTGGAATATATGGGAGGCCCAAGAATTCTCAGATGCATTACTTTCATCAATATCTCTGTTAATGGCTTACAAAAACGCAGATTTTCACTATCCTTCCTTCCAATAGACATAAAATAGGTACCGGTTACCGGCTTAGCCCTTGGGCACCATGAAAAGAAGGATGCTTGCTGGCTACCGGTTTCGTCCCTTTGTGCCTCGCGTTCTAGGTAGTGGAAAGTACCGCTCGTGTAACGTACACGTCAAATTCTCATCACCCAAAATTTTGGATGTAATTCTTTAATAAGTGTTATCTTGTTAAAATACCATTCCAACAACATCAACTACGATGGCCAAATTTATTTGTCGCTTGGACTATTTGTATTCAAACACAAGACGCGTTTCTGGTGATACAGGGATATTTGAACTTGCATTTCGTAACGTTACGGTCGTGTGTCACCCATGCAAGAAAAAGAAATTTGATTAAGTCGCATTTTAAATACATTTTCTATCGGATCGTGCTACATTTCGAGCTTTTTATTTACGTGAACCTGTGCTGTTACTGTTACGTGGGGGATTTAAAGAAAGGTGGAAAACATGTTGAAAATCCGGTCGTTGGCTATGAGTCATACATCCATGTATGACAGGGGATTCTCCACCGCCATTGTAGTATGTAAGTCGAATATTGTCTCCAGGAACAATCTGAACGAGCTCGCCCTAAAACCGCTATTTAATATGCTTTTTGTCAAGTAGCTTTTCTGCACACTTACTGTATCCACATGTCGAACTTCGATAAAGCTAGGATCTATTGCCACAACATATGGATGTTGGTAGACAATATGGTCGGGATTACCTTCCCATTCACACAATAACGGAGATCTAATTCCAATGTGAATAGCCTTGTATTTTTACCTTTTGCTTATCCATACCTTCCGGAGCCATGTTGAACCAGCGATCCGTTGCGATTATTTACATAGAACGCAAACTTATTATAACATAATAAGAACTTTTCGTGAATGCGGTACATTGCTAGCGGTTTCAAATCCGTATGACGCTGTACAAAGTTGAATTGTGGGTCTTCTGAATCAGGAATATCTCGTCCAACACTCAGATTTTCAGGATCGATAATCTCGAATCCCCGTTCACACACAATGTTCAACTTTTTGCTCAAGAAGTGGATATTGCTTGCATCAGCACCAACATAGAAGTCCTATAACCTACGGTCAAAAAGGTTCACTTGGCTATTGATGCGCTACCTTGTATTTCTTGAACCACGATGGTGATGAACGTTGTCCCAAGAAACCCGTCCGCTGTGTCAACAACTTTTCGTTCTTCGGATCCCTCAAATCGCAGATAGGTTCAAGGGCCGTAAAAATGCTTGATGTGTTCTTCTTCTTTTTGTAAACCAACAGGTCCTTACTGTTGCAGTATCCAACTTGGAAAAAGCTGACATGCTGTGCAATTTCTTGAGCTAAGCGATCGGTCCTGATATTATTGGCTGAGCTGATCATGTCCACTGCATAGGCCTTGAGGGACTTGTCTATTGAATAAACGAACGCTCAACCTGAAACGGTTCTTACAAACATGTGCAGTTCTTACCTGTTAATACGAGCAAAATATGATGCTTCTCCATGACGGCCAACTGCGTCACATTCTCGCATGAAAGAACGCGACGCGCTGTGTTTTCACCAACTGTCTTTACGTACACACCTATATCAGTACCAATGGCAACCTTGGATTTGCCATCCGCAGTAACTACAGAATAGGCACGTTTTACATCAGCTTCAATAGAAGCCACAACTGGTTTTTTCTTTTACCGAATGGCACGGAGCAGTTCACTTTGCTTTGTCCACCCCCAGCACCGCCAGGACCTATGTAACGGAAGGTGTTGTCATCCAGGCTGCAAAGCTCAAACACGTCGTTTTCTCCTTGACGTTTCTTTAATGCAGATTTTGCATCTTCAATCGCTTTGATCCACTGTTGTCTTTCTTCAGGCGTACAATAAAAGGGATAGGTAGCACTACGCTGACCAAGGTGGCATAACGTCAACGACACAGTGTTACCACTACCCTGTAACATAGATCCAGTCGATGAATTCATCATCTGTGACCTTGACCCTCCCATGTACTCGCCACTACCCTGTACAAAAAGCATCTGCAACGGAATGGGCCGTTTCCAGATTCGATACTCATCGCCGGCACTGGTTTTTCGGGGTTTGGTCATCACCAAAACATGATCGAAGACAAAAGCATAAATGTCTGACTTCTCCGTCACATCAATATTGTTGTTACGTCGTTTTAATCCTCCCTGGTGGTATAACTTTCGACTTTCATCTGTAAGCTGCAAATCATGCAGCTCGCCTTGTTTGGGTATAAGCGAGTCGTCAATTTTCAAGATCTCCACTCGCTTCTTAAACACATCGGCTTGAAGATCGGCTCTTGCTGCGATACCTTTAATCACGTCTCTACATCTAACGAGGTAAGCGTGGTCTGGATTGTCTTCATCCGTTTTCTTGATAATGGCTTCCAACAGCAGAGGGTAACGCTGCATACGGGTAACTGGATTCAGTAAGAAATGCCGAAACGCCAGTCTTCTCATTCGTTCATTGTTTCTTTCGTTCTCAGATATAAAGCGCTGAAACTCTGGATTTCTTCGTCTCTCCTTTCCAACAATGTATTCGGCTAGCGATACGCCAGGACTGTAAGCTGTAAAGGGTTGTTCAAAATATCTAAAATGCTGAACAAGAACGTCGCCAATCATTGGGATGCAACGTTTATCATATCGATGCTGTAGCTCGAGCAGATCCTTGAATAAGGCGGCACTGATAACCCGTAGCTCGGCGTAATTACTAAAGACCTTTTGGAAAAACTCATCTCTACGTTCCCGCTCGATGATATTCAATTCTTTCAGCGGCATAACAAACACCTAAGTCATAATATTAGAATTGACTGAGTAATTAGGTATCCAATATCTACCTCGTGCAATGTGTCAAGATCGTCACGGTAAACCTCTTCCGAATAAATCATCTCATTGATCGCTTCCTGACGATCACGTTCCCGTTTACTCACGCTTTCAAGCAGCTCCCGAGGCACTCTCTGAGCCCAAGCCATATGAGGATAGGACTGAATGACGAATTACGTGTCAATAGTTAAAGTAACGTGTCTATTATTCAGTATTACCGTCATCGCTTCTGTGGATACTGTCGATTTGATAGATGCTTGGCGAGATAGGCTAACTTCGGACTGAAGGCAGCATGCCTTAGTCATATGGTTTGCTTAGTAGTCTTTGCTTACCTTGAACTCTTTTTCAAAGATTTCAGGTTTGTTCGGACATTGAGGTGCATAGCAGCCGCCTTTACCAGGTTCGCAAGCAAACGTATAGCATTTGGTTAGGTTGGTCAGCACACCAACCGGTACATCTTCATCTGAAGCCTCTTCATCAAAAGTATAAAGCTCATCTGGAGAATTATAGACTCTTCCAGTAATGAGCGATTTCTGTGAATAGTGGACAGGAGAGAACAGTGCCGGTGTGCTATGCATCAGAGCCATTGCAATTTTGATGCAATGCTCTTCAGGTATTCTGTCTCTCAAAATAACTTTCAAAGCAGTCTAAAGAACATATGTTCATCAGTGTTCGATAGACACATGTTTGAGTACTTACCACAGCTTCCTGGCCAGTAAACGCCTCGGGGTATTCATTCGCGCAGAATAAATCGCGGACGTGTTCAACGGCCTTGATTCTTCGGATAAATTGCTTTGACATGACCGACATAAGCGAGTAATCCTCTTTATCATTTTCTTCATCATTATCGTCATTGTCCCTATCTTCTGTTTTATTCTTTTTATCTTGCTCTTGATTGCCTGTTCCATGACTATGGACGGGTGGTAAAGGTGGCGGTAAAGGAGACGGAACATAGTTCCCTGTACTAGAAAGAACATTCATGGGTTCCTTGACTTCTTCAACATAGGTAAGCTCTTCATCGTCTGATGTGTCTGGCGAAACAGGGATGAACGGTATTTCTTCCTTTTCTCCTCCTTCGGTTTGGATTTGGTGATACTTTGGACGTTCAATTGTTGTTGGTACTGTGTGCTTTAATGAGGAAGGAGTACGTCGATGCGTACGTAGGCTCGAAGCACTGGATGGATCCGCAGACGAGGGCGTAGAGACTACACTTGGAGCATCGTATAACTTCGTTGGCCGATGAGCGCTCATATAATCTTGGGATGTAGGTCTCGAATAACCTGGAGGTGGGTAGGCGGGGGATTGCTGAGGCTGCTGGTGTTGCTGCTGATACGAATATCCATCATTTGGAGGCAAAGATTGGCGAGAGCCGGGTGAGCCGGGTGGTGTTCTATGTATTTGGTAGTCGGGTGGAGGGTATACAGTAGATAGCACAGGCGATGTTTGGGTCTGACCGTTATAGTTTACTGGCATCGGCATGCGATAAGCAGATGAAGATGGAGGAATTGGAGGAGCGGGGCGCTGAAGGACAGGGTCGACCACTGTAGATTGTGGATAAGGTGCACCATACGAACTGCGACTTGGCATCGGGGTTGGAGGGGCGTAATGATAACTAGGCGGAGGGTAGCCGTATGATGAATATCCGCCTTCATACGAATAGGGAGGGTAGCCCGCCTCACTGCCGTAAGATGCGTTCCGCTGATGGGTTGGCGCCTCATGAGATACTGATTGCATATAATACTCGCTATTTCGGTTCACATCAATAGTTTCATCGTAGCGACTCTCTTGCCGTGGGGGATAGCCAGGAGCTGCTCCGTAATAGCCGTAATATACATTGGAAGTATTCTATAACGGAGCAGAAAAATCATCAATAAGAAATTTTCGCCGGGTAAAATGGTAATTCAGCTAGAGTTCCTAAGAAACCCGTCCTTGCTAGTATTACACAATTACAGGAAACGAAAATGACCACCTCCTTCTGTGAAGTGGAAAAGAAACGAAAAATACATACGTTCTGCTGCTGCGTATATTCCGCTTCTCGAAGGTAAGGACTATTTCTGTTTTGCAGGGACTGCTGACGAGGTGGGATGGCATTGGGTTCATTGTTGGAGAGCTCATCCAGGTAGGAATTGACGTCGTTGACTAGTCCATTGATGTTATCTGGAGGCACACTTGCTCCATAAGGTGCCCTGTGTTGACCAGACATTTCAACTACTTCGTTCCTAATATTCAACAGAAATCCAAGTTACAAATAGGTTCAAACCCAGTGCTAAGCAGCATTTGTATCTACGTACTTATCAGCCTTTGCGTACGAGGCAAATGAGCTCAGAAGTTTAAGCCAAAGAAGAAAAAAGTGAGGAACGTTGGAGCGCAAAATAGCAACGATTTTAAACACAGATTGAGAAGTGATGTCATGGTAAATGAAGCATCTCAAACGTGTGTGTACCCGCAAGTAAGGTCTGTCTATGTCAGGTACGTACGTTCAGTAACAAAAAATAGCTTTTGCTGCTCTAAATACTCTTATTGATGGATGATGGTCCATCCATAAGCAATGTGATATGGCACGGGCAAAGCATACAATGATATCTCGGTAGTAGTACGGACGGTTACTATAGTTTATGACAATTAAGATTGCATTGATTCATTTTTGCGCATTTTCGTAAATCAAATTTTGGTTACTGGCTTTACATTTTAAGTAGACAAGAGACTCTCCTGGAACACACTTTAATAGATCAAGTGCTGCAGTAGCGACCTTAAACCAACGCATATAGTCAAACTCAAAGGAATGCTCTTAATATTTGTGAAAAAGCTATATTCTAGTTTGAGACCTTATGGGTACTGTTTATTATGTGGGGTTGTCTTTGACTAGAACTTTGATTGATCAAAGCATTAGCAGTGGACAATCCATTCCCGTGGAGGAAGTGGCATTTATGGCAAGGGCAGGTAAAAGGAAGAGCGTCCTTGCACTTGCACACCACCAGTTAATAGTATAACCCATTGTCAGAAAACTTTATACATAGAGTTTACAAATACACCTACTGTTATGTTTCTCTTGGTCTAAGATCAAACACATCGATATTTAGCGAAGCCAGGAGTACAGTCAAAAAGGCATGCAGATTACCCACCTGGAGGAGCCTGGAAATAGCCACGTGCTAAATATTTTCTATGTTGCAAGTAAGATCTTAAAGCATATATACGTACATATCATCAGCCTAGCTTATAGCAATTCCACAGATGTTGTGTCCGCTACGGTTATGTTGGATGGCATAAGTGAGATTACCCATTAAAGGCTTTTGCACAATAAGGCCTCTCGGAGCGGACGGCAGTGGAAGCAATAACACTCCGCTTTATACCCAGAATTTTTGTGTTAATGGCGCCTGGAAGGATTTACTCATTCAGCTACCCTGTGCATCACAAGCTTAATAGTATATATAGGCTTCATATGCTGCTCTTAAACACCTTATGCAAATTTCTCCAATTGTTCGATAAAAGTGAGAAGTCGATTTTATACCAAATCAGTGACCCGACCCCCAGTGACACGTGGTCGTGGGGTGCAATTAGCGAATCCCCGAAATTAGAAGTCAGATTAAATACTTGTATTGATGCAAAGCTTCTTGATTCAGTACTTTTTTCTTTCACAAACTCATGTCAGAACACAGGCCACTTCAAAAACGCACCAGTATCGATACGACAAAAATAAAAGAAAAGAACAAATGCACCGCTTATACCCCTTGTTCAAGCAGCAAGTCTGGTTCAAAACGCAAGACTGATTTCGACCTAGATTTCGTTAATGAAGAGCATGTTGCGGATTTTGTACGTGCTCTTGCCTATGATCCTCTTAATAGTTCTGAATCAGGCACAGAACATATAGCTGCCTCTAGTGAACTTCTTCCAGCACAGCGGAAGGAGAAAAGCAAAAAGCGCCGTGCGCAGGAAACAGGTGCTCCAAAGGGAATATCACAAACCCTTTTACGCTATCCATTAATGGTAGGTCCTACAAAAGCTAACTTTGATGTCAGTCGATAAACCTTGTTATTTTCAAGTTTGCTATTGGCACCACTATTTTGATTGAATTGCTTTTGTATATCGGTTTGCGTCAGATCGTCCGAGCATGGGAAAGCTTCTTCAGCTGGTAAGCAGCCTCAACAAATCTGTTATCGTTATAACAAAGTGCTTTGCAGGCGAGGAAAACGACGACAATTGCGTAAAGAATTGCGAGCAGCTACGTCGTACGAAGAATGGTGTCGCGCCGCTGATGCGTTAGATACATATATGCAAAAGGACAAATGGAAGCTGGCTGATGAACATGGCTATTACGATTATCGACTGATTCAAAAAGTGATACATCACCTTAAGAAATATCGTGAAAGCGAGGATCCCGAAGATGCTGTGAATCTCAAGGATGTACTATATGCATGTTTAAAGGAGAATTTTGCTGGAATTGAGAATTCCAAACTATACAGTAACACTTACCTTGGCACGAAGAAACTGATCGAGGAATACGTGGATGAAGGTATGTAACTTTTATGTATGCGTATACAAGTCTCAAAGTTGTTCGCTGTTTCTCCTCATTATGTCTGACAGTAACAAGATCAATTGAAGCATTTGCTAATAGTCCCCACATATCAATGGAAGACAAACGTTTGGCTTTCAAACTCTATTCAAAAAACTACGGGCGTACTGCATTCTGCTTGTCTGGTGGTGCTGGCTTTGGCTACTTCCATTTAGGTGTTATCCGGGCGCTTCTTGATCGCAAACTATTACCATCCATCATTACAGGAACATCTGCTGGATCGTTAATGGGTGCTATGGTGTGCACACGTACAGACGAGGAATTGCGAGAGATTTTGGTCCCTGAATTAGAACAGAAAATACGTATTTGCCAAGGATCCTTCTTTTCTAAAGTGGTTCGATATGCCAAAACAGGTGCTTTTTTTGATGCCGAACAATGGTGCCGAGAAGCAATGTGGTTTACGCGGGGATCGTTGACATTCAAAGAAGCTTATGAGCGTACCGGCCGAATCTTTAATGTTTCTGTCATTCCATACGACCCACATTCGCCTCCGAAGCTTCTCAATTACCTTACAGCACCTCATTGTGTAATTTGGAGCGCCATTATTGCATCTGCTGCTATTCCGGGGGTAAGTATAATGCCTGTCACACAAACCCCAATTTCTGAGCGATTTGATATATAGATTCTGAATCCCGTCGTGCTCATGCAAAAGAAGCTGAAGTCCGATCGCCTCGTCCCCTATAACTATGGCCATAAGTTTAAAGATGGTAGTCTTCGAACTGATATTCCTACACTGGCGTTAAACAAGCAATTCGATGTGAACTATACTATTGTCAGTCAAGTTAACCCGCACATTCATGTGTTCTTTTACGCCAATCAAGGTAGCCCTGGACGACCGGTCACCCATCGCTATGGCAAAGGATGGTATGGAATACGAGCAAAGAAAGATTGTCCATGACTGAAATGATCTTTATTTTGCAAAGGCGTGGCGGTTTTCTCGCTTCCACAGCTGAGCAGCTGCTGAAGCTCGATCTATCCAAATGGCTCAAGGTCTTAAGGGACCTTGATCTACTCCCAAAGTTTCTTGATCAAGACTGGAGTTCAACCTTTCTCCAGAAATTTGATGGCACAGTGACGATCTTGGTAATTGCTTTTGTTCCTTTTCAATGACTGATCTAACCAACTATATAAACAGCCTAGAGCTGGGTTGTCGGACTGGTTGTACATAGTCGCCGACCCTGACGCAGCTAGATTACGTAAACTGTTCCGCGTGGGTGAGCTACAAGCTTGGCCAAAGATATCTATGATATCCAACCGAATGAGAATCGAATCATCTATACAGCTAGCGCGTAAAGCATTACGTGGGTCGCAGAAGGCGAACAACAGATTATCTATATCTGACATGGATTCGGTCTATCATCAAGAGAGAGCTGCTCTAAATGGCAGCGACGATCTCTTAGGAAGCTCAGACGAAAAGATCTTTTTGGCCGGCAGTAGGCGTGCGAGTATGGCCACTGGAGGGGATGCCATGGCCGAGTCAGAGCTCAAGAAGGAAGAAACTAAACGAAGACGATTTGTTGCTCAGTTTTCTGACCGAAGGGCTGTCATGGACGGTAAAGAAATAACAGCCCAACTGACGCAAGAGTGTTCTGAAGATGATGACGACCACGGCGACGATGAGAGCGATTTCTGAACTGCGATTTTTCTGTGACTTCTTACAAATATTTCTCCGAAAGGCAAAAAAGACTTAAATACCCTTGTCTACCGGGTTTTACGCGTTTCTCTTAGGAACATGTTCGTGAAATGGTAAGTGTATACTTTTCCGAATTTTTTTTTTCTTTGGCGCGTTAGCTTGTTTTTTGAAATGATGCTTCACAAAATTTATTTTGTTGAATTTCTTCACATGAACTCATATGATTCAATTTGACACTCTGATCAAAAACAAAACAAGCAAAACGCCTGATAAATGAGAATTATCTTTATGGAACCATGGTCTCATATAATTTTAATAGATATACCCAGAGGTTTGGTAAAACAAGAAACACTAGATGTAGTATGACTAATATTTAAATAAACGATTGTAAAATGTGAGGATGATACCAGTGCTTTTTTATTCCTTTTTTACAGACAGTGCCAAAGAAAAAATTTTTTTTTCTTTTTGGTTGGGCAATTTGTTATTTTATCTACAGAGATGGGTGGAAAAGTGGGGACTGAAATCGGGAAATGTCAACAGACAAAAAAGCCTGAAGCTGGCGGTTTTTTGTGCCACCAGCCTTCATTTTCAAGCGCCGTTTTCTTCTTAACTTGTTCTTCCTGCGCAACTTTGGGCTTGCGTTTCCAAACACGGAGTATCTTGTTTTCCAAAGAGCGATTGCGGTCTTCTTCCTTGATTATAGTCTGTCCATATTCACGTAGTTGAGACAACAAGTTCAAGTTAGGATTAATTGCGGGTGCACGGGCCTTGACGAAATCGTAGGCTTCTTGCATTGGCATATGCATCGTTTTCATTACGTAGGCTATGATAAGAGTGGCAGATCGGGCAACACCACATTGACAGTGGACCAAAATGGTTTGATGAGCCACGTCTCGGGTCTGTTGGATGGCTTGAACGGCACGATCTAGTTCGGTGGCTAGATCATCCTGGTTATGTCTCCATGGAAACTTCTGGTAGTGCATCATCGTTGCCTCTTTCCCCTTCTCCGTTTCCTCGTCTTTCAGGGGTTGTTGCCGGAATAGGTGTTCATGGGGATTGTGTACTTCCGCTGCAACGTTGAGCATACATTGAATTGAATACGCTCGTAGTTGTTCCAGATCGATTGCATTGCGCTCAGCGCCCAGATACAATTGGGGTAGGATTCGAACAGGACCATGAGCATAAGGTATGGTAGTCGGTATACTGTGAAGAGGGGATGGTTGTGGTAAGGCAGACTTTTCGCCAATAGCTAATGAGAGATTCTTTTTATTGCGCCGCCTTGTTTGTGTTGAAACGATAGACAATCGATTATCCATCGTAAGTGAAGTTGCTGTCATGATGGGGTATAAAGATAAGGGGTGGGGAGAAGAGAGTGAGAAAACGAGAAGAAAAGAAAATAAAGAAAAATAGGAGTCGGATGATCTACATATAAACTATTTTTTGAATCAATTGTTTGGAATCTGTTTACAAGTTTAGGCGGCATTTTGATGGTTAATTAGTTGGCCAATTAGATTGCTTAATTTAGAATTGGCTTTTGATCAAGAGCATGTTTTAATTAAGCCATCTTGCTCTTCCTCATCTTTCGTCAGCCCCTCCGTCATTATCGAATTAGCAAACGCGAATCCATCTTGTTTTGGAAAAATGTTAATTAATGCAAAATGTACGTACCAATCTAAAATCGCTGTATTGGACCTGCTTGGTCGCATTTGTTCATCAATCATGTGTAATAATTATAAAGTGATACTAAGTATAGTTATGTTGTCAACAGGAATAGCAGTGGCGTACAAAGCACGCGTCAGACTGCTTAGCCGGTTTCCCAAGAAATGCCAAGTCATCATTTTTCTGGAAAGAAAAAAATAACAACGTATGCACGTAAGGTAAAGTATGCCATCACCATCTAGTTTAACAAGTAAAGTTTTTGCTAAACGTTGTACAGTGAAAAGTGAAAGAAAAGAGAAGCGGTAGAAAAAGAAAAAAGGATTTGGTATATACGGATAAATTCAAATCCATCCTTTATTTCTCTTTTCTCTTCCTTTTTCTCTCACTCCTCTTATGTTTCGTCGCCTGACCCAAAACTCCCTTCGACGCATTTTTACCAGCGAGCAAAATCTGAATGAGTGGCAAAAAGTAATAGCCACAAAGAAAATAGTGGAACATGATAAGATCTCTGCCTCCCAATTCAATTTGATGGGCAACACCCTTAATGATCCTTTTTACAATCATGGAAAGTTGCCTGCAGAGGGTACCGAGCTTCCCCCTGCCTGGCATCTTGCTTATTTCCCACCTCGGGTCCCAGAAAATGCCTTGTCCCCCGATGGATTTGAAAAAGAGTGGCAGCCGCCGCAGTTTCCGCATCGGATGTGGGCTGGAGGCGAGCTCCAATGGAACCCGAAAAACCCGCTGCGTGTGGGTGATCATGCAAAAATGGAGTCTGCCATTCGCGATGTTCAGTTCCGACCGGGTGGGCGCCGAGGCGACTCGGTATTTATCTATGTTGATAAACATATGAGCAACGAACGTGGGTGGGCTGCTACAGAGTCAAGATGCTGGGTATACGTAAAGGATAATGGAAACCATGACAAAAGCAAAAAAGCCGCGCCAAAAAAGGATCCTCTTTCCGCAGGTGACACCAAGATAAAGTGATGTGGGTCAACTTTTTCCCCTTTTAAGACATGTCTCTTGTTTAGACGTTATAGCCTCTCCGGATTTCTGCCTTCAATTGACGCCCTCTCCTATACTGCTATTTCGTTTCTCGGCGTTGACGTTCAATTCACATCTCATTCACTACGACCATGTCTATTCAACTACTGTCGAACATCAGAAAGGTATCCACTTAGAACAAGTAGAAGTATGTAGGCAAAATACTGATCTAATCCTTAACAGGATGTCTTGTCCACGGCCCATTATCATTCACGCTCATGGTTCATCAGCTGAATCAGTACATAAAAAAGGAGGATTCTAGACAATCGATCCATTCGTTCCAATATCGGTGCTTAAGCCCACTTGTAGTGAACCATCCAATTACTGTAGGAGGAAAAAAGAAGGAAGACGGCCAATATGACCTTTGGGTCTTGAATGACCAAAACCAAGTAGCAGTGAAAGGGACAGCTTCCGTAGGGTTACAGCAAGACTGAGTGAAATGGAAAAAAAAATGGTATTTAAATGAACATAAAATACAAAATACGTAAGCGAAATAAAAAGGCTGTCCTAACGACTACAACCATGGCTATGATACAAGCGAGCAAGAATCAAGGAAAAAATCAGATATGCTAACATGCATTTTCAAGATGATCAACACATCCACCTTGTTTCAGTCCATCGAGACTGGCTTGGCTAGTTGCTGTTACACCGGATTCAATGGAGGGATTCTCGGATGTTTGCTGTTGATCAAGGTCTTTCCCAGTAGTTTCACGCATAAAGAACAAAATAAAGAGAAATCCAATAGCGTTGATCGCAATAAACACTGTGAAACTGTAATTACCGAGATTGCTGTCCATTAAAGGCCATACTGTATTAACGATAAAGTTGAATAACCAATTCGAGCTGTTGCCAAGGGCTGATCCAGCTGCAAGCGCATGCATCGGCAGTAGTTCCGGTGCAATCATCCATGGAATTACGCCACATCCCATACTGTACGTAAAGGTGAATAATAGTGCGGCCGTAATCACAAGCGGACCAAGATTCTGCGGATTTCCTGCTGTAGAACCGACAACAAGGAAGATGGAACCAATCGTCATTCCACCTAAAGAAATAAGCATAAACCCCTTTCGGCCGACTTTATGCATATACATTAATGCAACAGCTGTCGCAATAATATTTCCGGTCGCATCTGCAAGCGAGATATTTGTTGCCATGCCCGCGTTCCCGCCAAACACCTTTGTAAGAAAGCCGACAGAATAAACACTCATCGGACCAATACCGCCAATTTGGTTATATGCTTGTATCACCATCACGATCACAGTGTTCCAAGTGACACGTTTGTCTTTGAGTAGGATGATGTCCAACACCGACATGCGAGGTCCAGCTTCTGCGTCACGCTGGCGAGCTGCTAGAAGCGCAGCAAACTCTTCTTCGATGTTAGCGCCAGCTCGAAGTTTCTGAAGAGCCATTCTCGCCTTGTCATATTGTTTGTTAGCACACAGACGACGTGGGCATTCAACAGTGAAAAAGACCAGGAGGATGATCTGTATACCGCTAATGATGGTAGGAATAGCCCACAAAAGACGCCAAATGGGCACCTTACTCATGTATAGACCAGATACCTGAGTCAGTAATAAACCGAAATTTAAAAAAAGCTCAAAGAGACTTCCCAAAGCGCCTCGGCTCTCTTTTGTGGATATTTCGGAAATATATATTGCCACAGATGACCCAGACATGCCGGAGGCAATACCCACAAAAGCACGGCCCAAAGAATACTAGTATTAACATGGCGTTAGTGCATAGCAATTTCTTCTTGGTGATCGCCGTAGAACACAGGGAGAAAACTAAGAAAGAAACGGAAATGCTTACCATAGCAACATTAATGGAACAAGCGGACAATATGCCGCCAATAATCATCCAAATGCAAGCCAATATAATGTTGTCACGTCTGCCAAACCAGGTATTTAAGTACATACTTGCTAAAGAGCCGACAAGGCCGCCCAGAGGAAACGCGCCTACGGTTAAGCCCCTGTGTTTCTTTAACCAACACGTTCTATGCATGGTGGTACTTGCCACACGTAATTGCTCATCGGCAAGCAGGCTGGTAAGGGCCATTCACTGATCGTCCCCTCCGTACAGTTGGAAATAACAGACTGGGGCATGTTAGGAACGCCTAGAATAAGAATAGGACAAGGCCTTAGCAGTCTTGTACCGTTTACTTGATTATTTAAAGACTTACTGATATGCCAACCAACATTAAATCCCGAGATAGCGGCAATGGTTGCACACATTGTCATATACAACGGGAAACCAAGATCCTGCGATTTTGCTTGCGGCATGATGACGAAAGAAAATTTGTCAATAAATAAATGCACAAAAAGGGAGAGAGGTGTATAATAGAAACAATAATCAACAATCAGAAAGAAAGAAAAAAAGGGTGGTTGAAATCAAAGGCTTTATGTTCTTATGGAGACTGGACGTCAGACAAGATTCAATGACACTCAAAGAATGACATCAAACAGTTAGCCAAGAGAGGTTAGGATAAGATAACAGGATATAGATTCCACAAAAAATGTTTGATTTATAGAGAAGAACTAAGTGAAGGTATTTTCTGAGCCAAATGAGGCAAATGTGATTATACCACAGAAAGATGAAACCTGATTCGTTGCGATGTGACACGACCCGATTTCATTAGACTAGCCTTCATTCCATTTTCGTTTTGTTACTTGATCTTATGTCCTATACCAAGTGTGGTTTATGATCCGTCATCTTCATCTTTATTTGCAAAAATCGTGAGAATTATAGTAGTATAGCTTTCCCATAACTCGTATTTGTGCAACTGTTTCTGGTTCTTTACCTGCATTGATTTTTTTTCACACACCCTTGTGTTCATATGATTCAAGGCCTAATTTGTTTTTTCGTTTTAAGTCCTTGTCTTACAACGAAGAATTAAGATCGTCCCTATATTTTACGAGAGGGACAGAGAGAAAAAGACGAAAAAAGTATGATCACACCTTCTGCACGCGTTCATTAATTACATATCCCCAAAAAACAATTTAACGGCAAAATCTCCTCACATTTACACGTAAAAAGAAATATCAAAGTAGGTTTAAAGGGGTCATTTCAATGCCATAAGCAATGCCGACAAGATCGGTTTGGCCAGATTAGGGACAAAGCGGGAAAAGGGATGTTTTAGTCAACCGAGAAAAGATACAATCCGCATGCCTTTTCTCTACTGGAAGCTATGAAGAGAAAAGTTTCATCATGCAGCGGATTCCATTACTCAATGCAATATTGACATGCTGCCTATAGTACATATTGTTTGTCAATTAATTTTCAGCAAGAGCGAGCAGATAGAGTTACTAAAACCAACTCCGTTGACCGCATCGAACAATTAGATGCCCTGTTAGCTATGTGCCACACTCCATGGATTCACATGGCTTAATGACAGAAATAGGCGTCATAACTATCGCGTTTGAATTCATCGTAGCAAACTATGGTAAATCGCATTCAAGTAACGAAATCAGTGCCCTTCACTTGTCCGAGAAGGGTTAAATCTCGCGAACCCGATCGTTAACGCACAGAATCATCTCCGTTTAAACGTTAATCCTTATCAAGACAGATTCCGATAACGAGGTCTCCATGCCGACAAGAAAAAGAAGGGAACTTACAATCATTGTCATGTGCGACATGTGCAAACCTAATTTCTTTGTTTCAGAAAAAAGAAGAGCAAAGGTACCAAGGCATGAGGACAAGCATACTCATTACTTTCCGAAGTCATGGAATAGTTGAACAAAGTTCATAAAAAAAAAGGATTCAGCGATGAGTATTATAACATGTTTTGGAACATTTTATATTTCCTAGATGTTAATAACCTAAAAGCAAACTTAATGACTAGATTTTCTCCAGGGGCAATATAGAAGGCCTGCAAGAGCCAACTCGGCTAAAAGGCGTGATTATAAGAAATATGGTTTAGGGGCGCATGATTTCAGCTATGCCATTGTACCAATACCTTGAACAGTTTTTTCTATTTCAAAGACTTATCAGTCACTATCTGCTTTGTGTTCTTAGTCTATCCATTTTTATCAAGTCAGAAAAAAAGGTTATGAGAGTACTGAGTTTATCTCAACCTTAGTAAAAATCATGAAGAGCGGAAAATAACTCGTCTCGCTCTGATACAAAGAAAACAAAAGCAGTCCTAGACAAATGGCCATATTATTGCAAGAAATAAAGGCTATCAATTGCACCGCACGTTTTTACAAACGATAACAATTTTGCTATTGCGCTGTTTCTTTGTATTTTGGGATATATCATGTTGTTTGCCGACAGTACTCTGTTCGCCGAAGGAAATATCTTTCGATTGCGGCCAGTTATTCAAGTTTCCACCTTACCTTTGGTTAGTATTTCTGTCATCATACGCACGTAAGGTGGATAGTATTATGCTCCGTTCCCAAAATTTTTAGTTCTGTAACATATTTGATGTAGAGGCTATTTTAGATTTTTTGTCTATCGAACTATTGTTATCATAGCGTGTCATGAGTCTGACGGGACCCACTGATATAAAGGTTTGCGGACCGATGCATATAGTAGCTATGTTAAGCCACTATAATAGCAACAGCTTTTGGTTGGTATAAATCATGGGTGAAGACAGAAAACTTCCAAACGCACATGGATTTAGCATGTGAAATAGAACTTTACACTCTGCATCAGCAAATTTAGGAAAAGGAATGTCCTGTATATAGATTTAATAAGTAGATGACCTGCATAGTGCGACCATGGTGCAGACACTCGAGGCCAAGGAATCCATATAGAATAATCACTCCGTTTGACACATGCTGCTTTAATGACAATCAAACATTGCTAACTAAAACAAAGTATGGATCTTCATTAAAAGCAACTAAGACAACGGGTTTAGTAATACAATGCCGGAATTGATGTTATCATCTTGCCTTTGATTAGGCAGTCTGGATTATTTAATAGGCTTTCCGATGTTTTCTAGCCTTCTTTATCCGGAAAAAAGTAATTGCCATTATGCGAAAGCTTGAGTGGCAATATTTACCGTTACTGTCCTTAACCAAACCATTAGATAAACCTTTTTCTTAAACGTGGCGTTTATATATATATCCTTTGAAGCTCCGAAGGAACTGAACGATCGGCAACAATTTCATCTGCAATTACTAGCGGCCTTACCGAATTTGTTCTTTAGGAAGCAGCTCATAAGCTGTTGATTAGCTTCACATGGACCACCGTTCTAACTGATCGGATAAACATAACTCTTGCGCTCTTGAGGCGTGTCCTTCTGGGTGTTGCGAATGCGGTATTTGTAAGTATCAATATCTTGGTAACACAATTTCTGGTATTTCTTCTGGAAACGCTATGTTTGTATTATGGCTGTTGAGTAATACTTTGATTCAGACGAATTGCACTATTGCATTGCGGGTGGGCTGCTGTCCCGGTGGCTAGAGGTGTTCTGCATATCTACTATTCTAGACATATCTGTTGTACTAACTGCAACAAAGCTTATTTCGGTCATGATAGACTCGAATGCCAGCTTCTCTAGCAAAAGACAGAGAAGATATGCCCAGAAAGTGCAGACGACGTTGAGCTCATATCTCAATATGAAATAAAGAAAAATACTTAAAGACCTTCAACCATGCCTGGTGGATACAATGGATTCAGCCCAAGTAAAATGATCATGTGCTATCTAAACTTGATCAATGTCATAGGATACGATCTTTCTCCCTGCCATTAATGCACATGGCGAACCATAATTATAAGCTTAGGATAAACTGCATAAATACCCTACTTGCAAAGGAGAAATTAATCTTTTAGTGACCAAACATAGCGGAAAGTTCACAGTAAGATTTCCAAAGTTTGTCTACCATGGTGAACAAAATGGGGGTGACCCAGCTCCAGGAGTTCATTCCCTAGACCTCGATGGGCTCCATTTCCAGTTAATGAAGAAAAGAATGTTTCATAGGCTTGTCATATTTGCGCGTTAGCAAAAGTGGGTACTGTTCACAGAAAAACATATTCAGAAAAGTAATTCTTTTATTGTTTTTCAACGTATCCTGGCACAGTTAAAAACGAATTTGGCCTCATCAATCAAATTTGAAGTCGTACTCATATTCCTCAAGGTAAGTGGAATTACCCTACTTACATAGGTTTTACTGGAATCAATCGCTAAATATTCATAGGGACATTGACACTGACGAGAACCGGTCGCGGCAAAGCTATCTTCATGGGGAGATTACATTAACCAACCTTATTAAGACTGGGTCCATGCTGCCGACATTAGGATTTTGCCATAGTAACTAGATTGCATTTGCCATACTTTGTGCTCTATTTCTTTTGCGCCATTGTCGGACAATTGCGTCATAGTATTTCGGTTAATTAGACTTTGAAAAGAAAGTTCATTCAAGGTCGAGTGCTCCTGGTAAGCCAAGAAAGGTAGACGGCAGATGGAAAACTCAAAAAGAAAGCATAGGACATCCAGGAATGGAGCTATGATTTGGAACAAGCATTGCACTGATGCTCTACATGCTCTATAGTATGACGGTTTGCTTCAAAATAATTGACGGATATGCTTTCTCCTGGATCAGGTCTTGCTGGGTGTGACCCTATCGATGTTTTTGTATCGGCGCCCTATTTCTGGTACCTGAAATCTTTCTACTTTTTGGCGAGCTTGTCTGAAACTTGCTATTTAAAAAGTATATACATACATTATATAAACGAACAATAGAAGAAAAGAAAAAAAAACTTCTTATTATAAATTTCTTTTTTAGGCAGTTCCAATAGGACGTATTGGGATGATGCAGCTTAAGATGATCAATGCAATATAAAAAAAAAGTTGAACCCGAATTGATTTTCAGCCTACGCCTAAACCTCATTCTTGTTTGTTAGCTCAGACATTTGCTGTACAAAAAAAGAGGAAAAAGCGCAGTTAGTCTGTGAGCTTGTACTGTTTCCTGTGTGACTTGTACAGATCCCTTTCCGGCTGAAAGGGAAGCGAGGTGATATAGGAACTTTCCAAAAAAAAAAAAGGAAGCCTAAAAAGCATCTGCTCTCCATTGTCACGAACGCTGAAAAAGAAAACTTCCCTGTAATGTCATTGTCCATCCTTGGTTCTGATCGCAAAACGCTCCCACAATCCAACAACTGCAATCAGACGTCGGACACACCCAACGACATCTCCGTAAAGACATCTGGGGAAAATAGTCTCCATGACAACGATGACTGGGTCTATTCCCCGACCGCAACGACCGAGTATGCCCAACTTGACATTGACGATTCTGAAACAGTGCTACATCGCCCACTGTTAGAAGAAACGCACGACGAAGATGCCGAAACCAAAGTCTATCGACTTCCGTCCGAAGGAGGATCGATATTCGTCAGCTTTGTTCGTCTTAAAATTTTAACGTGCGAAATCAATATCTGATGTTCTTTCTATTTTTTTTCCTTATTGTAGCTTAATATGGCGAACAGCATTATTGGTGCTGGCATTATTGGCTTACCTTTCTCATTCAAAGAGGCAGTAAGTGTGTCCTTTCTCTCCCCCTAAAAGTCAACCCCCCAAGCTCCCATACTCCGCCCTGCTAAGGTTACACTATGAAATATTCCGGTAATTCTGAAATTTCGCCGATAATAGGGGTTTTGGATGGGCATTTTATTGTTAATTGTATTAACAGTCGTTGTCGGTGAGTTAGTTGGCCAATCCGGAAATGAACTAATGCGGTAATGGCGAGAGTGTGTGAAGATCAAGAGTGAAACAAAAGGGAAAGAAAGGAAAAAAAAACATAAGGGGCGCGGGTATAAAAGTAGTGGTGTGACATGTCCTCTGCCTGAAATTACTGATCGCAGGTCAAATCATCATTTAGATTGGACACTAAGGTTGCTGATTTATAATGGTAAGCTGGCCGGACGAACAACGTATCAAGATCTTTTAGAATTCTCTTTCGGGAGGACGGGTCTTATTGCGATTTCCGTCTTCCAGTTTGCCTTTGCTTTCGGAGGTAAGAAGGTGCGTGCATTGGATTCTCATGTATACAAAACAATGTGTATTCTGTACAGGCATGTGCGCCTATTGCGTAATTATTGGTATGTATAGCAAAAGAAAATTTATTTGCTGTTCTTGCTTCTTGTTGCATGAGACCAACCGAAATCATTTGCAGGGGATACCATTCCGCATGTCATCCGATCGCTAGTGCCGTCCATAGAACAAATACCAGTCCTATGGATATTTGGCAATCGAAGGCTCTGCATCACATTCTTTACTGTCTTTGTATCATATCCCCTTTCACTCTATCGGGATATTGCGAAGCTTGCCAAGACCAGTGCACTGGCTCTGGTTGCGATCATCGTAATTATTGTTAGTGTGGTCATCGAAGGTCCGAAAGTACCGGAGGAATTACGTGGCTCAAGGGAGGATGTATTTAATTTTATGAACAACGAGGTATTTCAGGCTATTGCTGTGATTAGTTTCGGTTAGTTTCAGAAAAAGATAATGAATGGTTTATACTAAAAGAACAACTGTCAACTGTTTTCCAGCCTTTGTATGTCATCACAATAGTTTCCTTATCTTTGGATCATTGAAGCAACCATCACTGAACCGGTTTGCTGTTGTGACTCATTGGAGTATGATGATCGCTTTCGTTACTTGCCTCATGTTAGCTGTATCTGGCTATGTTGCATTCACCAACAAAACTGCGGGTAAGGTGTAAGTCATGCAGGAGTTCAATTATAAATCTTGTCACTCTAGGCAACATCTTGAATAACTTCCCGGCGGATAATGTGTTGATAAATATTGCCCGCTTGGCCTTTGGCCTCAATATGTTCACAACAATCCCACTGGAGACACTAGTGTGTCGTGAGGTAAACGAATATAACATGGAATGATCAAAAGCGCTCAATTATTTCTATCTGTTGTTCTCTTAATGCAACAAACAGGTACTGGAAACGTTTTTCTGGCCAGCAGCATCTTTCGATCGCGCACGCCATTTTGCCCTTACAACTATCTTGATACTGATTGCGCTCGTCATTTCTTTACTTACGTGTAATCTCGGCATTGTGCTTGAGCTGACGGGGGGATTTTCTGCCACGGCATTGGCATATATCCTTCCGCCTCTTTGTTATCTCAAACTATCGAATGGCTCACTTTGGCAAAAGAGCAAGATTCCTCATTGGGCTTGCTTTATTTTTGGGTTAGTGATTATGTTTGTAAGCACCTTTTATAGCCTGAAAAAGGTATTTCGGCACTCCGATGGAGTGGAAGGAGCACATTCCTGCAATCTATAAAATGGAAACCAAAGTTCTTGCTGAAACCGTCATTCAGCTGCACAATCTTGACAATGTTACCATTTTAGTATTAATAGCTCATAATGCACTGATGCGTTGAGGTTGCACAGTAAATCGGACATTGACTCTAGAGCAGAAGCCAGTCCTGGTGTAGCAATGAAGCAAATGGCAATCTATCATGTCAATGCTAGCCATATCGTTATTGCCATTAATGAAAACAAATACGTATTTGCGGTATGAATCAGAAGAATAACCTGCAGTTGCTAGCACTACAAATCAAGGCTCTATGAAACAGTTATCGGATGACAGTACATTATAAGCACATGAGGGAGTTGGACAACATTCAAGTTGACAAGCGAGCCAGATAAAGACACCGATCTACGAGTGGAAATTGTCGGCCAAGTGGCTTCGTAAATTCGATCGAAATGGGAGAATCTGACTATTGATCCCTTCGCCAGAAGGTACAACAATCAACTACTAACATTCTGGGGTCAAAATACAAAACATGAGGCAACAGCGAGCAACGCGTTCAATCAGCCGTGGCCATGAAAGGGTCTTTACTTGCATCCACCTTGGGACTTCATCCCTACGGTCTTGCACCGATTCGACGAACAGAAGCTGAAGGAAGCGGTTCCGGCGGGTCCTTTTCGAGCAGCTCAATTTTGGTATCCAATATTGTTACAACACACATTGAGTCCACCGTTGCTGATGCAGTCGATACAATATGGATGTTTGCCGTGGTAATTACTGCGGACACTCCAACGGAACACTCCAATTATCCCAATCCTGAGCGCCTTCTTAAATAAAATATGATGATGGTTACTATAAACAGGTGGAGTTTCTTACGAGTATGTTTGCCTACGCTGTTTGTTGATATATTATAGTCAATATGGAGGTGTAGAAGACATCATATACTAATGACAAACCAATAAGATGATATATTAGAAATGGCTTATAGATAAAATAGGTGCCTCACAAGATAATTTAGTTTTAGGGTCAAACGTGCTCTCAATGAGACCGCTGACTTCCATATCAACATTGATATACCACGAAGCGGTTTTACCGGTGTAATTGATGTCAAAGCTGATGGGTGATACCGATTTTGTGTGCTTGCATTTCTGTGTCAGAACGAGGAGAATAAGTTTCTGCAAGATAAACAGAATATGCTTAGCTGTTTGGCCGCAAATACAGACATTTATTAAGACTATTTTCCCTCAATCGGTCCAATCGAAAAGCTACAGGAGCTCATCAGCCACGAAATTGACATCTATTTCTCAGTTAATGGTCAACATTTGCCCTGCAAAAAATACGAAGTATTGGTTTACCGCTCCTGAATTGTTCAACTAGCAGCAGACACATGTTGCGTTCTTATCGTTGTTTACTCTGACGACGAGACGACTAATACAAATGGGAATTTCGTATACTGTACCCACCGTTACTTTATCTCCCTGTGCGCGGATCACTACCCCGCCAAAACCCACTCCCAGTTGTCTTGCACCATGTCAACGGAAAACACTGGATAATCTTTTCATCTGATGCTGCGTAAATATACTTGATAAAATTCAGTTTTAGAAATTAGCATAACTGTAAGTAAGATAAGTGCACATCCTATTCTTCAATTTAACAAGCTCTATTGGTTCAAAAATGTGGTATGGAAGTCGTGGAGCTAGAAATTCCAGAAAATTACAAGTATTATTTACGTATCTATCCAAAAAACGCACCCCACCATTTGGTTATTCTCCGGGTTGCTTTCTTCTGCTCGTCTGTTGTTTCTGTACGAATGACCAGCTCCTGGTCGGGTGTCCGCTCAAGGCACTTCACGTCAAGCACCGTGTATCTTGCAGAAAACAGACTCCGATAATGATAGGCAACACCTTTCTGCGGAAGCACCATAACGGTGCCTGGTAACTTGGATTCTTTCATCGTTAGCGGACCTGTATAATAATCTTCACGCATCGGATACTGATCAAGGCGTTTCTGATTGGAAAGATCAAAGGCAGCCCACGGTGTATCTCCACTATGATCACCAAGAGTACTTATGGGCCGGTAGCACCAAATGAAGCGACGTTGTTCAAAAGCCTTTGCTTTTCGCGATAAATCTTGGTTGATGGTAGGCATTGAAGCGGCTGCCTGGATTGGGATGTAAGACGAATGGACAGAGCTAGTCAATACTGTGTCTGGAGTGGATGAGGCGGGATTATCTGCATGGTTATCGCTATCTTTTACCGACCGGTCATTGGATGTAGATTCTTCGCCGATATTTTGATTAGTGACTATGATGTGTGATAACGATGATGATTCATCCAAGTTAGGTTTTACTGACTCTGGTATATGTGCAAAGGGATTAGGCCAAGGTAATGGCATAGGCATCTGCAACCTGGGTGGAGGTATTGCGGGTAGCATCATCAAGGCTGTGGGAGGGACAGCTGCTGACATGGTAGAAAACGGCATAGGTCTTGGAGGTGGAAGGGGTGGCAATGGTTGGGGTAGAGATGGTAGGCTCTGAAGTGGCGGAGCCATCCATGCTTGGCAGGAGGGTGGTTCGTGCTGCAACATTGGTAGCGATAGTAGGTGTTCGTCATGTCGTTGTGCTGGTACTGTTTTTTGTCGAGATAATCCTCGTCGTCGATACCGTTGCTGTGGGTTTTGACTATTTAAAGACGAGGATCGTCGCAGCTTATCTTTTGTATTTCTAGTACGAGGCTCGTCATCTAACCCACGTGCTGGCATCGGCTGAACCAAAAACGCATCATCCGCATCATCGTCGACGTCAGATACGTGTGAATACCGCATGGGATATCTCTTGTGATACGGTGAATTGCCATCCTCTTCATTATCGATCCATGTCTTGTAATATTCCCCAGAATGATATTCCGGGACGGCAAACATTACCGGTGAACGGACCCTTCTACGATGACTCGGTTTTGGTCGTTTCGGTTGCTGCACCAAGTTATAGAATAGACCGGTTTCTTCTCCATCAAAAGGAAAATCCTCAGGGTAATCAGCGTAGTAATGCATTGAAATAAGGCGGAAAAAGATCGAAAACTCTTGCTTTTATAAGGAGTGCACGGTTTGTTGTCATAAGGCTCTTTATCGATCCGTCATGTCACCAAGCGCACCAGCTGGGTTTAAAATGGTGGCAAGAATTGACGATGATCCGCTGAATGTATCGATTTGCCTGTCTTTGTATCTACTTAGACAGCTGCACAAAGACCCATTGACCTGGAAGACTTTATCCATTTATTAAATCAACATTAAGTAGACAAAGACACAGGAGTTAATCTTATATGCAATAGAATTTCCTCTTTAGACAAGGTTACGATCCTTCGAAATGTCTTTGCTAAATATGATTCTTGTTAAATTCGGGTTGAATGCAGGTAATCACTTTGTGTCAAACACAACCTTATATAAATTGCTGCATCATATTCTTCTATTTGAGGTTGTTATTGATTAGCTAAAATTATCCATTCCCGATATTAATACCTGCCTTATCGGTTTTTGTACGGATATTTCAAGCAAAGTAAAAAGAACCAAAGTATTAACGTTTTCTCAGCCGCTTGTAGACATCTGGCTATAAACTGGCTGATCAGCCTGCATAGTTTACCGAGACTTGGAAATATAGATAAAAAGCACATGTCGCGTGTGCATCATATGGCTTATTTCTTTGTTCAATGTGGGAAATATATCTGATCTGTGTTGGGAATCTTTGGTTCCCTACACATGTGCCAGCAACTATTTCTTCAGTTGATTCGCTCGTTGCCAGTGATAGACCTCACCGAAAGAGTAATGGGTTCCCGAAGCTGGAAATAAAAAGCAGTTCTCTTTGACATTATAACATTGACTACTCTGGACCAAGATGTAACAGTGTAATTGATTCATGGACACTGAAATTTGGACAGATATATACTTTGTTATGTTTATTTGAAATATGGATGGAAAGTTGCAAGTTGCAAATACAAAAGCCAGCTTTTAGAGTTTTGCAAATGGCCCATTCCAGTATGCAAGATGAATCGTATTAAATGCCAAAAAGAAAGGAATGCCATGGATCCTCACGATTATATTCTACAATCTTGCCAATCCGTGGATGGTTATCTTCTCGCGCCTGAGCAGGGTTGATCCTTTGGCGTATGGTTTGGAGAGTTCTAAAGGTATGATCGGTTGTGGAGTGACATTGTGTTTGCAAAAACTCCACAGTGTCGTTTGTAGAGCGGCTTTGCGCTATTTGAATAACTTGAGTTCGAATATCTTCTGACCTTTCACTGTAACAATAAAGTTAATCAGTTCAGTTACTTCTTTCTTCCAATAAAGCCCTTTTACTCACTCTAGAGCTTGGAGATGTTCAAGAAGTGTATTTAAAGTCCACTCGTCTGCAATTCCGTGCTCAAGTCTGTCCAAAAGCAGCTCAAACATTAGGTATACCTTGGCCGGTGCAACAGCTACGAAAAATATTCAATTCGGTGCAATCTTATTTCGGTATGAACTTACTTTTCTCTTTCGATTTGATCAGGCTTAATAATGGTCCCAATGCCACGTCTGCATCAGCAGTTGGATCTAATCGACAAATTTGCTCTAACAATGACTCTCGATCCAAATCATCCGTAACGTATTTGAGCAAGACACTATCTACATGTCTTAGCTTGCAGTGAACATAAGTTTAGGTAACATTACCTCAGTTTGTATGGATCTATCGTGGAGCTCGACCAAGCAGCCTGGACCACATCTGTCACGTCTAGCCCCAATTTCGTTGATATCTGTCAAAAATCGCATAACCATTAATGTTTGCCTATGCTTATACGTTCCTGTCTTCTTGTTTTACCTCGAGGTAGGCTTGTAGCACATGAACATCATCAGGAATCAGCCCGTAGGCTTTTTCAAGGCAGTTGTATGTATTTCTACTTCGCTGTTCGGTAATTTTATCGGGTGCTTCACGCCATTCTTCGTACAAAATCAGGGCCAGATTTTTTCGTACGAACGGATCAGATGCAAACGGTTCTCGCTCAACTCGACTAAAGCACGTTAATATGATCATGCGCCTCTGCTTAGAATTACCTACAATTCAAGCTCCTCTCTAGCTTTCGATATTTGTCCAGTTTTAACTAATTGCTGGATCCATGCATTAAATGTGGGCAGGACCTTCATATTGAACTACGATTAGCCTACGATAATTTACGTTGAATTTTGACAATAGCTTACAGTATGACGATTACTGCCAGCAAATGCCACTTCCAAATAATCTGTCAAACCTTCTGGAACGAGCTCTTGCACTAATTCAGCACCGACCTTGACGATCCATTAGTAAGCACCTCTAGTATATAGCTCTATCTCACCTTCCAATACCTTGCCAACTTGTACCTCTTTGTGTCAAGCAAAGCGTGAAGCAAAGCAAGTGCATCGGCATATCTTTGTTCTTGCAGAGAATTTAACAATCGTCGTCGCGCATTGTAATGTGCGCCAGACTGGCCATAGACAAGCCTATTATTGTCTTTATCCGGGTCAAACCTGTCGACATCGAGTATGTTTGACAGAATCTGATATTTTGACATAAAAAAAAGAGTTCACTTCGGACACGACAGGTCTATAGGGGAAATATAAGCCACTCATTTCATAGGGTTTTTTTGTGCGGCATGAAGGCGACTTTGCGTAACCAGGAGCTGCATGTTAAAGTGGCACTCAACATCTTGAGCTATTGATTTCTGCAGCATATAGATTTGATCACTTGGAATACAGAAAGCTCATTGTCCGTTTCATGTCAGCCCTACTGAATGTGTATATGAGTTGGACAGTGGAACTCGATTACTGTAAACATAACAAAAACTGGGATATCCGTTTTTTCTTTATTCAACGTGAATCCACGCTCCGTAAAACGCCTTCACGACTAGTAATAACAATCTCCCGACCTCGCAACACGTTGACATCGATTGCCCGCACCTTCATCGCAGACTTGGTTTTGCGCAATGCCATTGCAGCAACATTCTCTGTCCTCCCAATTATTTGACCTGTCTCAATGTCCAGAACTATCAATTTGCCCTCTTCAGTGAGCAAGATAAGAGACGTTTGTAAAAGATTGTATGCAGCAAGTTTCATTGGCATATTTCCATTGCGTGGATCAACTGCATCGTACTTGTGCGTCAAGATCAAACATTTTGCCGTTTCTGGAGGTGAACATGGAAGCTTGTCTAGCATGCTAAGTTGGCTAACCGTCTCTGAGTTATTGGTATCAAGAAACTCTTCAGTCTCTTCTGCTTGTATCATGCGTATTGCAAGTTGCCGCAATTTGCGAGAACCTCGTTTCCACCAGCGGAATCGATGTGTATAATCTGGTTCATGCCTGGTATCATCATATTCGCCTTCTTGGTCCATGGGATTCCACACGTTGTCCAAGAGATAGGAAATATCCCATACCTTGGTCGCTAATTTGTCGCATCCATCGTACGCAACGGCAATAAGCCGAAATCCTCGCTGAGCCAAGTGGTTTTTTGGAAGTTCCAGTTCTGGTATCAATGGAGGCAATACCATAGCGGTCTCTAGACCCCAGGGACGTACACTTTGCCAAGACTGGTGCGGCTCTGACCCTTCCTCTTGCCTGCTAACTTGTGGTGATAACCATGGAATGATGCCCGATACAATACCAAATCGCCAATCGTATATATATAATTCATCTCTTGTATAACTTCCAACGCAAATCAGATGATTCAGATGTGGAGGATCCCGAAAATGCATCATACAGCTAACTTTGCTGCCTAGCCGAACGACTGAGATAAGCTCGGCTGGTTTACCAGGATTTGCCAACCTAGCTTGTTGCCATAGCTTGTAATTCAGATATTCATAACGACCCGCTGGATTCTGGATGACTGGCGAAATTGAGGGATCTACTGTTCCTGGATACGAACGTAGGTCAAATCGAGCAAACTGGCCGTAGCCATTGACATCCTGATACATAGGACCAAAGGCAAACATGAACACAGTGTAATCAGACTCGAAGTCTGCGAATTCAGGGCAAGTCACACGCAGCCATTCTTTTACATGCCCCGTCTCGCTATTCGTACCCGAATCATCATCGTTTGATCTTCCCCAAGATGCATCCGAGAAGAAAAAAACATCTTGACTAATGAAGCTACCGTTAGTCTGCAGATGGCCTAAACAACTTGTACTGCCATCATCGAATAACCGATACACAAATACCGCCCGCCAGAGGTCCACATTAATATCTCCATTATATGGTGCCAAGGGCTGTCCAACAGCGACAGCAAATAATCGCACTTTCTTTTTTTGTTGAGGCATTCGAATTGACTGGATAGCAATAATCTGACAAAGCACTTCGGAAGGGACAAAAGTTAGGTCAAGCTGACCCATTGGCTGCCATGAAGGATATCGCCAGAATAGGATTCTATGGTCAGATCTTTTGCCTTGCCATTGTACGTTGCATTTTCGATGTTTGCCGGTTGCTACAACACCTTGATTAGTTGTAGCGTCAATGTCGTAAACTAAAGGATCATGTATTTGAAAGGGCAAAGAAGTTTCTAAAAGAGAGGAGCGATCGAAGACCATTTCCTCCATCAAAGCAGTGTTTGTCCGCCAGTCCGGGAATGAATCTGTGGATGAGCCTATCTGACCGTTTGCAAGCCGAACAGGATGCCTTTGCAGTAACGATGATTGATATTGGGATAGTTTGCGTTTGAGAGTCGAACGGGCAGAATAATTCACTTCTGGAACAAAATCAAACATAAATGATCTCGCTCGTTTCTGTTGCCTCAAATAGTAGGCAACGTAATCTTTCCATTGGCAAGCAGGCCATTCAAGAGCGGTATACTTCACTTCTTTACCCCATATAGGGTAGTGATAATGAAAAATCCTGAACCATAAAATTGCATCTGTGGAGATTCTATGATAAAGCTGATTCAGCGCTTTCGTTTCCGGTTCCATGCATAACAAAAAACCTATTGAATCTCCTGCAGACACAGCTCAGCTGGAATAAATCCTGTGCGTTTGTTGCAGCTAGTTTGAATATATACAAAAGAATTTCATGGGGTAAATGCTCCATAAGTTATCATAGACAGAGCGCAGAAAAAGAAATGAATGGTATAGAGGAAGTAGAAAGGTAAGCGCGATTCATCTCTTCCCTCCGCCACTTTCGACCCGTTTGAGCCTTGCCAATAACTCCCAAAATCGGTGGAACCTATCCTAAAAAATGACGTCATTGTACTACAATTGCGAGATGAAAAAGGGAATGAGATAAATTCACACTTTGAAAGGTCTTTTATCTGCATACACAATTAGGGAAGAATAGGATAGATATCAGTAGTTGGTTCCTCCCTATCTGAAAGCTGACGGAAGGATGAATGTATGAGCGAATCTGAGTACAGCACGATGCCGAATGTGTAACCTAATCTGACGTGAATAGGAAACAGGTGACAATGAACCTATAAGCACGCTATGCTGATCCAAACCAAAGTGCAGCCACTTTTGGTCCATGTGAGAACAAGAAGCCGTGGAATGGCTACACTATCGAATCAAGAACATTCATTAATCAATGCTTCGCTTAAAATAAGTGAAAATCGGTTTGGATCTCGTCTCCCAATACACAAAATGCTTCTAAAACCCCAAACATGGTAAGAAAAAGAAATAGGTGCTATACAGGCAATGGGTCAACAAGTCTGTCTATAATGTCCATGACAATCTATTTCCGGGTGAAGTCTTATTGGTAACCAACTGCGATATCGACGCGGATATTCTGCACCCGGCGAGTCTTTTCATGAGAGCAAACGTTGTGTCACATAACCATTGGGTCACAGGGCAATTTTACTTAGTGAAGTAGTGCACAAAATATGACTTCTTCACATAACACTTATTGAAAATTGTACGAAGACTTCAATTTGATGTGCCTCTAACTCTGTAAATGAACTGATCTATCCATGGTTTATGATAGTTATGTGCTTCCAAAGAAAATGCATTATCATTATCATGTCTGATGTGCCGTGGACCTAACTGCGTAATCATACCATATCTGGTTCGGTTTGCATGCATGTTGAGATCGTATCGGCTTTGTATGGATGGATACTTCTATACACTGTGATTCTTTCCCACATTTTGACTTAGTCTCCATGCCTTTCGTCTTTTTCCTGTTTTGTTAATATTCGAAACCCAGCAAATTCCGAGGTAAAATCTTATTATTGACATCGAGGATATATCCAAGATAAGGTGGTAGAATGCAATTTTCTCTGGTTCCTATACGGAATAAAAGTGGTTCTCACAAAGTAACAAGCAGCCTTTAATGTTTATCTTTGCCTCTGATAAAAGACAAGGAGTGAAATAGGGGAGCAGGAGGATTTTAGTGCGTCTGATTGGCTCGGTTGATCCAGTTAATGTCAAGCTTATGGATAACGTTATCTTGGTCGGTGCTCGTATCTTGGAAAGAAATACATCGGAACAGAACGGTGTAAGTAAAGAAAGAGAGACCGAAACTTCCAACGTTTACGTATTGATTGGTAATCTTGTGGCTTAAGGAGCATTACTTGGATGCATACTTCAAACTGAACCCCGAGATTGAGTTGATCTGCTTGATATCAGATTAAGAGCGATAAGGAATTAACTTGAAAGGAATTTACGATAAGGTCTTCCAGCAGCAACAAGGGAAAATGTAGTTAGAGCGCGTAAGGAATGGGCGCCTGACCAACCATTATTTGTGCTTCTGCTAAGCTCGCCTACAGGAAACAGTAGCTTAACTTGCTACGTTCATACAATGGCTAGTTTGGATAAAGATTTGTTACGATAATCTGATACGAGATAAACAAGACCAATGGCTTTCAATCTGTCCTTAACTGGGTCCCAGTACAATATAGCAATTCCTATAACAGGTAACTTTGTAAGTCACTATGAAACAGGTTAGAAAAAGAAACTTGTTTATATCTGTCATGGCGACGGAAGCAGGGCTTCGCATTCTGCTTATAATATAAGCCATTTACTTATCTAGATAATCAACAGTAACGTCTACCACTATGGTGGGTTTCTGAAGGCAAGTGTGTGCACCTGTCATAAAAATAAATCAAGTATTAGAGCTGCCACACTTTACCATGACGGTTACCTTTGAACGGCAATGTTGAATCTTCCAGTGTGAAAATGTCTGGGGATTAAAAGGTAGCAATGGGTATTTTCTCAACAGAAAGAAGGCTTCCGGTTGACGCAACACAAACTTCCATTCATGGTACGCCATTTATCTTTCTTGCAACGACGGCATTTTGAGGTGGATTATCTTTTGAAAACGGAAAATGCACGTTTGTGAGCTACGATACCGGTAATACTATCTAACTACAGCAGCGTCTTGATAATATACTATGGGAAATGGTTCCCGATTCACTATGTTTTATCTAATGAAAAATAGTACACTGGGAACGATGAACAGCTCAATAGTAAATGACAGAAATCAGGAGGACTCTTATTTCCATACTGAGACCTGATACATAATCCATCATTCGCACAGATGTCAACCCTACAGTGAGCAGAAAAATGCTGTTCAGATTTCTCACAAAATGCAGAAGCAAATATGGATTTCAGAGTAACTGTGCTTGTCATGTGAAGTTTATCGGAGCTTTCATTGTTTTTACTTGGGTTTGCTGTGCCTCCCTTTAACCTTGACCATCCCCAAAACAGCATCGAAGCTGTTAACCCCACATTGTCTCCAAAAATTCGCCCAGTTTTTGGAATGAAGGGGGCTGCGGAACGTATCTCTTTCATTACTGTGCCTTTACAGACGCCTGCTCTCTTGTCTGCTTTATCAAAACAACCCCTAGAATCCTATCTGCTCTTTTTAGAGTGTGTCGCGAACGATCCGTTCTTTTTCTGGGCACTCAGTCTCTTTTCTGTTGTTTTCCTGTAGTGTTTATCTTTGTTGTTTTTCGTAGCATCTGCGATTTCATATTTTCAGAGTTCGTTTGCTATAGCACTATTTCACTTTTGCAAGAGTACTTCGAGCAGAGTGTTATTTGGCTCGATCATAGGATATCTCAGGCTCCGTGCGTTTTTTCCTTTTTCTTCTAGCGCTACAACGTGGTGTAGGTAATGTATTTCGTCCATAAAACATAAAAAATTCTTGATCTCTTCTTCAAGATATTAGGAAAAGTTGATATCTAAATTGTTTTCTTGAATTATACTCCAATTTTCCGTTCACGGTTTGGACTGCGAACTTTTCTGATTATAAACATTGAAACTTCATCACTTTATTTATCGCGGCTTGCTCTCATCCAATTAAATAAATTAGTAAGAAAAATATTGAGGACACCTCGACTTGGCAACCGAGGAAAATAGCTAAGACGTTATACAGGTTAGCAAAGAAGAGAAATGATAAGGATAGAAAGCAAGGTTATTGTGATGACAATGAAAATCAAAAATCAGTGGCAATAGAAGGAAAAGTGCGAAGCGAAACGCTTTTGTTCTGCTGCAAAATTTTCAAGTCCCGATATACAGTCCGTTAGATGGATATGTGCTTTGTGTGACAAAAACTCAGAATCTGTTGGGGAAGGGAAAACTTTTCTAAAACGAGAAAGCAGAAACTGCGACGTTAATCTTCTGCGTTTGCGACATTGTGTTGTAGAGGTATCTCATGCCAGAAACAAAACGTAATATAATTGAACCCCCCCAATATATCAAGGCCACAAAGCAGTACCTTTAATTCTTGTTAGAAAAGAGAAGCATTCGCGATATGTTCAATTGCAGCTAGTGCTACCATGTTTCTGTTTCTGAAAGGTATGGTCCCTGTGAATAATAGAAACTCTTAAAGAAAATGATGCATAGATGAGCTCCTTTTTAGGCTGTCAGTGACAAATTTAAGGATGCTACAGAAGTGGTCACTGAGAGTGCATGATCACTATTGTCATAAAACATATCATTGTCTCTATGCAGACAACGTAATTTTATATCGATGTTAATGCCCTGAGTCAATGTACAGATGCGCAGATCCTACTTGCTGAACCTTTTCTCCTACATTTACTTTCTTGTTTATGTATTGTTTTGTTACCATTATGGTATAAGCAGCAAAAGTTTAATTTAAGCGAATTATTCGAAATTCATCTATAAAGAACATTAGGGAACGGGGACATGCGAGTTTATAAACCATCTAAACCCAATTCTACACATATTTAACTTACCCGTGAGCTAAGTATTACGAAGTTGACAGCGCAGATTATGAATAAATGGCGAACATACCCATTGAATGCTGCATGAAGACTGCAATGACGGCTTCATGCTGTCTTCATTCTCACAGTTCCTTGATCACGAGATAATTACCCACAGCTTTATTGAACCCGTTTTTGCACACCAGCTCCGAACGCGGGCTTACTGGGAGTGGAATTGTTACTTTTGTGTGTGCGCGCCCTTCACTAATAGCCATATATGGAAGGATTGAGTTTAAAGGCCGGCGAAACCTGATTTGTCCGTTTACTTGAGAGAGAGATGATTTTTCCAGTGCGGATGTTGTAGCACTTTTTTCTTCCTTCTTCATTTTGTCCCAAATCCCCCAGTTGAGAGCATGCCATGGCCGGAACACACTCCTCGTCAGAAATGAAGCAACCGAGTATACATTTGAGCGAACTTAGGAAACAGTCGGCACGAGATATAAAGTCGGCTGCACTGTCTCCCAAGTCACCACCGTCTGTTGCGGCCGTGCTTCTATCAGACTCGCTGTTTCCTCCCAGAAAACCCAAAGCCGCAGTCGATGACTCCGACTCAGAATCAGACGATTCAGATGTCTCCACTAAATCAAATAAAAAAGATCCGCTAGCAACCCAAGTATGGCGGTTGTATACTAAAGCAAAGGATACGCTACCCAACGGCTCTCGATTGGAAAATCTAACGTGGCGCATGATGGCAATGACATTGAATAAGAAGAAGGCTGAAGCGGAAAGAAAAGCAAACATTCCTCCGCCAAAAGATGAAGCAGAAATGTTTATCGATTCTTCGGCGCCGGTTGTCGACCACTCTACTCCAGCCTCGCCTCCTGCACCTGATGACACAACCGCCCTCCTTTCGTCATCTGCTCCGCCATACATGATCGATTTCATGAGTGGCGGACCGCCTTTCCAGCGCTCCGGACCATCGCGACACAAACCATCCCAATTCAACAACAAGAATGTCCTTGTCTATGGATCCGCACGTGCTTCATCTCCGCTCTCTTCCTCACTCTCTTCTTCCCCTTCTAGCCGACGTATCTCGGTTTTGGATAATGAACAACCGGTAACGTACTCTATCTATTCACTGTTTAGTGTAACAATTTAACGTTGTTTATAGTCTGCGGATGCTCCCTTTTTTTCACATGTCAACGGGGCAAATAGCATCACTATCCCTGTCGATTTGCCTACGGATGCCGATATGGATGATTATCAGGATGAAAGCGACGACAACAGTGCTGATTACCGCAACAAGCACATAACTTCGCCTTTACCCTCGACGACCTCTCCTTTCCAAACGCACGCCTATATGGATCCAAACCTTGGCTTCTTTAGTCAATCTTTGCCTAATTATCATCAGCCACCGTCGCAACCAATGCCAACCACAACGTACCAACAACAACCTGCACTGTTTCCACGTATGTCATCATTTTCAGAAGCCCAAGCGACGAGATCCCCGTTGTACCCAACATCGCCTGGAGAGGCTGGTTCCTCACCAGTGTTTGGCCAAGCTTCGTTAGGAACGGCTGGCACGTTACATGCGGGCGCTTTAAGCTTTGAAGAATTACTAACCATGTACTACGCGAATGGACACGCGGCCGCGGTCCCTCCAGAAGCAGGCAACATGTTTGCTTCTCTTGTCCATGGTCAAAGCGATTCATCAACCAGTGTCCAACGATCGGCACATATTAGTCCGAGCCAACTTGTTGCAGAAGATAAACAGTCTTTGGAATCATTTGAAATGTCCCAGTCAACAGGTAAGGGCAAAAGAAAAAGAAAAGATGCATCGGAAGACAGGTGGTCTGACTTCGTTTGTAGAGCAAAGATCAGTTACAGCACAGCAAACAATGGGACAAACTCCTACCATCTCATCACCCGATGGATCTCCTAAAGTAGAAGGCGGCGTTTCACCGAATATGACTAAACGTGTCACGCCACAACAGGGAGATGCAAGAAAACAAGACGTCGCCAAAAAGGACAGTACGCCAACGAAGTGCACTAACTGTGGAACTTCTACAACTCCGCTCTGGCGGCGTGACCCAGACGGACAGCCGCTGTGTAATGCTTGTGGCCTGTTTCTAAAGCTTCACGGAGTGGTACGACCTTTGAGTCTGAAAACAGACGTGATCAAGAAACGAAACCGAAGTGGAAGTACTAGTGCGGCAGGCTCCAATGCAGGAAGTGGAAGAGGTTCGAAGAGCAAATCTACGTTTTTGCAGTCTGCATCGGCAACTGGACAGGGAAGTGGTACTAGTGTGACCGCCGGAGGATCAACCATGGGTGTCATTGGAAAACGATCGAGTGGAACTGGCATGATTAGTATAGCTCCTGATTTTGGAGGTAGCAAAGCGTTACGGACTGTAAGTGCTGTGACCACACCAACATCAAACAGTAGCACACAGTTGAACGGTGTTAGACCCATCACATTTGCACCTTCACGGTGGGGAAGTGAGACGATCAATAAGCGTCAGCGGCGGCATTCACTCAGCGATCGAAAAAATCAAGAAAAACCACCAACGCCATCAAGTACCGGCATTACTCAAACAACGACTCCATTATCACAACCTGACAGGCCTACACCGATCTTAATGCCCCAGACTTTGTCGGCATTTTCCAATACAACCAAAATGGAGATGCAACAACCTGGAGCGCGGAGTATCTTACCCAACAATCAACGAACCATTCTACCAACCGTGGGGAGCGCGCCTAACCTCTCTTGGATGGGCATGGTGAACCAGCAACAACAACAACAACACCAGCAGCAGCAGCTAGATAACAGCAAAAGCCATTCTTTTACCGCAGCACATTCCTTTGGTGGTTCTGGTGCACCATCTTTGTCGTCACTTACACCAGAACAAGTTCATAGGCTATTGATGTTACAGCAAGCCACTATGGCAGCTGCAACAGCGGCTGCGACGTCAAGTAGTAGTACTGCTAGTAGCAATGGTGGTAGCAATGACAATGTGCAAAGTATGGATTATGACCATCCATCCTCAGCATCAGAACCTAAGTGGCCTTGATACACGTTATTTGCCTTCTACATTCCCCGTTTCATTTATCATTTTGAACCGTGCCTTACTTATTCTTTTTCTTTTATTGCTTCGGTTTTTCTCCTACTATTAATGTACGTTTTTATATTCTCGTTGTTCTCAACCATGTAAATGTTTCTTCCCTTCCATGCCGATTGATGCGATTTTTTTTTCTCTATAATTTATCAAATGATTGCCGTTCTTCAGAAGCGAGGTCCTGATATCATTGGACTTGTTTTGACGGACATGGACCCGGTGTTATATGACAGAGAAAAAACTGTCCGCATTCCCTTTGTTTGCTTCTCCCAGATTCAGTCCAACACGGGAACTTGTGTCATTTGCCCTGTCGAACCAAGAAACGCTTTTGTATCATGTTTGAGGTTTATCTTGCACGAATCTGCCACTAATACTATATTGTATTGATGAAAATCCTGCAGATTACTTACTTTTAAGCTTTCGAAGATCAGGAAATACAAGCTTTCTCGAAGTAGCAAAGAAGGTATCTCCTGCGTTTTAATGCGGATATTCATTATCCTTTTGTGATGTAAATCAGATACGGGGTAATAAGAATGGTTGGTGTGCCTATACTTGTTTTAATCGAAACCATACCAACGTACGAGAAAATTTACAAGCGATAGCCTTGATATTCATGGAAATGATCTTTTTGTTTGTTACAGATCGTCAATTGCATAATCGTGCTGCTTATTTCCTTAAACTTGTATAGAGGTCCACGGTGTTGTTTGGAGATAATAATGAGTGTGGTAAGTCGTGATTTCCTCAATATTTTTATTAAGGAATCAAGTTGCGTTTTTCATGGATGCATCCAGAGTTATTTATATATCCTTGTTTGGTTGTCTTTGCTTTGAGTCAGTGCTCCATATCAAAGATCTTATATTGATTGCTTGACGTTATACCAGTAAAGTATACGTTACCATTAGAAATATCTACAACACCTTATACAGTCCTTGCATTGTCTGAACGTGATATATTCCTCGTTTCTAAAGAGGAAAACATTGCTAGTTTATTCTATTCAGGACACGGATAGCAGATCAGACAATGTGGATGGATATCTTTTTCCCCGCCCGTTACCGGTGCTGAAACAGGGTAGCATTATGAAATGGATGGTATGCCGACAGAGAAGCACCGTATTTATCAAGCCAATATGGCGGATATCCGATTGAGGTGTCACAAGGTACTGAGAAATGCAGATTTCTATATATGGCAAGGGAAAAAAAGGGATAAGCTGCCCCCGTGCCCAATTCGAACTATACGCTAAATTTCCATCATCATGACAATGCCGACAGTAACCTTTCACTTCAATGTAGAGTCATTTCGCTGTTATATTATATGTTTACCGGTTTTTTTATATCTCGGACCGACTGTATAAGAATATTTCTCCTTCTTCAAGCAGTTTTTACCATAGCTGCATGTATTTCCCTTTTTCTTGAATAAGAATGAAAAGAACCAGATGACGAAAAGGAAAAGTTCACACGCCGGTTTCACTTGATTATTACTATGTTATTCTGATTACAAATGGTATCTTTTAGAATTCAGCATTGGCTACCCTCTTTATAGGTGCTCTCGTTACTCAGGGATCGAAACGACGAAGGGTTTCCATGAGAACCCCTTTGGGATCAACATGCAGGACGAAAAAATCGCTCTGACCTTGACCTTTTTATTTTTGTGTGTGTTCACTAACGAGTCATGAGGACTTTTTTCCTTGTGTGACAGAGGTTGTCGTCTGTAACATAGAAGACGAAGAACAGGCTGCCTTATCTATAGCATGGAAAACTGAAGTTATATGTAAACGCATCCTTTTTTTTTGTTTCATTATCATATATAAATGGTAACTAAAGTCAGAATCTTCGCCAGTAACTGGGATTCTCTGATAAGAGATGGAAAACAAGGTTTTCTTTATGGTTCCTTAAAAACCTTTTTTTTTTTTTTTTTTGGAACGGCGCAATTCAGTGATTTAAAACTTAGAAATGAAGTGAATCTTGCAATAACTCAGGTAATCTATAGAAATGGCTAAATACTTCCGAATTTCTTTTTCGATCTGTTAGTAACTTGCACATGATGAGATAAAAGAAAGGATGCAATGAGTGTAAAGAAATAATCCAAGGTCATCCATGCGAATGTAACTGATCGTAAGTGGTCGAAGCTCAGTTCACATGAATGAACCAAATGGGTGCAGCGGGAAATTAGGAAGGCGCTTTCTCTGAATCCGGAAAAGATCGACTGTCAATCATGTGGTTTCTCTTGCAGCGTCCTGGAAGATGCAGACGCACATATACATAGCTTATCTGGTTTAAAAATATTTGGAGTTTCAAATGGAATTAGGATTCCAAGTGTTGTCCCTTATTCCGATGAATAATAGTTTATGTCCTGAGGTGGGGGTCTCTTGCATACTACACCCTTTTGCCAAAGTGCAAGGCTGTCAGTTCGTTATAGATTTCGAAATCAAAAAGATGTGAAACACGTGCCAGTTACTCTTGCAGCAGGATGGGCGGGGTTTGTGCTCGTTAGTGAAAGCGATGAGAGAGAAAGAAAGGGCGGTGATAAATAGACAAAGTAAGAAAAAAGAAAAGAAAAGTGTTGCTCCTTAGAGTTGCAACCTTTTGTCTATCACTCTTATATTATTATATCGGTTATATTTATATACACTTTTTTGCTCCCGTTTGGACCCAATCAAGGTCGATTTGCCTCTTCCATCTGCCAAGCTTTCTTATTTCAGGAAACGAGGGTTCGGCTTTTTTTTATATATATCTTTCCTTACCTCGTTCCTGTCTTATACCCCTCTCCCTTCATCCATCTCGCATTTTCTTTTCCCACCTTCATCCCTTTACTCTCATTAAAACCTAATGACAACAACATACGACTGGGTAGAAATCGTTGACCCTGCCTCCAACCATGTCTTCTATGCCAAACCGGTACATCTCATCAGCTTATAGCTTGACCCCCTTCATTGCCTAGACAACTGAAATTCACTATAGACTACAGGCGAATGTCTATGGGAACGTCCCTCCACCGGCATAATGTTAGACTTTAGCAACCATTGGATCGTTTAGCATCGGAAAAAGAGCTAACAGATTGTATTTATTTTTTTGACAGGAAACCTAGAGATCCAGAAGGCGATTGGTGGGAGTTATGGGACGAAAAACATCAGCTACCTTATTTCTACAACACGCAAACGGGTGTTACTGAATGGGATCGACCTGCAGATAAAGAAGTGATTCCATTGATCAAGATACAGGTTAGCTATTCCTAAAGTTGGATTGTGATTTTGGTTTCATCGTTAACGATGGATTTGTGGCAAAAGTCTTCGTCTATGCTCGGTAAACGGGTGTCGCTGATGGTGAAAGAACCAGAAGAGTTACCAACCCACAAAGACGAAACTCGATCGTTAAAAGAAACAAAACGAAATAGCCGATCTCTCGATTTGGCTAGCACCAATGGTCGTCTTCGACCTCGACTTCATCATCGATCCACGTCTGACGGTGCAGCTGAACTGCACGATGAGCTATTGCACGAACGATCGGCAGCAAAAGGAAGCGATTCATTCTCGGCCGTACTAGCGCCTTCTACCTCCGTTTCATCCGGTGTCAGCACCACTACCAGCCTGTTTAATTTTGGTCTTGGAAAAATGCTAAGCCCTCCTGTAAGAAAAGAAAACCTCCACGCCACAGAAGTTGGTTGTATTGTGGCGAACCAAAAAAAATTGACACGTCGCTATTTTTTGTGTGTTACTAACTTGAGCAACGGCTATTTCATAAAATTAGACATCGTCTGCTTACGGTAGTGGAGGAAGACCTCGCCGATTATCCCATTTTTCAGCCTTTTCGAATTTCACCCGATCGAGTAAATCTACACCTGGTCACTCGTCAACCAATCCCCTCAAAAACCTTGTATCTCGGTCCACAGCATCGACTAGTCGGAATTCTGTGGCCGTCAGTGCTCCGATTAACAATCCAGGTTTGGACCGCATAACATGCATAAAGCCTGTACCTGCACGCTAACAAGGACAAAAAATCTATTCCCATCCCCATTTCACTGTTGTCTTTTTTTGAACCTTTTTTTTCTTTTCAACAGAAGCAGCTATATCTATGCATCCATTGCATCATCAAAGTGGGGATGAAATTATCCCTCCTCCAGCTCCCGCATATCAAAAGTAAGAGTCAAGTGAAAGAAGAGATATGAAAAGAAGGGGATACTCATATTACAGCTTCAGACCAGCATTACCTGTCGGATTACGTCAGGACATCAATCAGTTCGCTATTGATGGATTTGCCAAAAAGTACTTTTCAACGCACAAACGGGGTCTTTTCCGACGTCGGGTGCCAATGACGGAAATGTTGCAATGGACAAAGGTAACACGGACGGGCTTTGAATGGATGATACTCATCACCAGGTGGATGACTTGCAGGAATCACTGAAGCAGCCTTTGATCATGTTGAACAAGGATCTTTATAAAGATGTCCTTCGTTGCTTCAAATTAATACAGATGATTATGGGTGACCGTCCTCGGCCACGTAACACAAACGCCATTGAAGATATCCAGACCATCCTGAGCTGTGGGATCACTAAGGGACAAATGCGGGATGAGATCTATGTGCAGATTTGCAAACAACTCCATAACAACCCTAGCAGGTAATTTAAACTTTTTTAACGTTTTAGTCATGGAATCAGTATTGAAAAAGGAAAAACTTCTATCTTCCCAGAGATAGTGTTCGCAAAGGATGGGAAATCCTATGTGTCGTCAGCGTCACGTTTCCTCCCTCCAAAAATCTAGAGACTTATCTTAACAACTTTGTGGAAGAACATCATCATGTAAAGGACAACGACTTGGATATTATGAGTCGTCATGTCTCTACAAAACTGAAACGTATCTGTGTACGTGGTGCCAAAGGAAAGGTGCTGACAGCGGCCGAAATCGAACGAGCCAAGGTAAGAGCAAAAAGGAAGAGATAAGAACAAAATGAGAAAATATTTGCGGTTTAACATTGCATTAAAATAGGAAGCACCATTTAAGCCAAGTGTATTTGGTGAATCCCTAGAATTTATTATGAGTCTACAAAATGGCTGTGGCAAGATACCCAAGATCGTTCCGTTTTTAGCGGATGCTGTGCATCAGATGAACGGACAACGATCTGAAGGTATATTTCGCGTACCTGGTGATGCGGATGCTGTGACAGATCTAGTAAGGAAATAGTTTCATGGTTATAGATGACATTGAGCTGAACGAATTTACATAGCGTGTCCGTGTCGAAAACGGTAACTACGATGCTACTGGCATTACGGATCCGAATGTACCTGCCTCGTTGTTAAAGTACTGGCTTCGTGATCTTGCGGACCCATTGATTTCGGCCGAATTATACAGCAAATGTATTGCCTGCGCCGAAAATGCCGAAAAAGCAATAGAAATTGTAAATGCCTTACCTGAAGTGAACCGCCGCATTGTTTTATACATGATTAGCTTTATCCAGGTAAATAGGTTCAATATCTATGGTGCCATTCGTAGACACTGACGTACGTTACTAGGAATTTACGGATCCTGAGGTGATCAAACATACATTAATGAATGTATCTAATCTGGCAATGGTGTTTGCCCCTAATTTTCTGCGGTGTCCTTCTGAGAGTCTTACCACTGTGTTTGAAAACTCAAAGTATGAGCAAGCCTTTCTGAGGACCTTGATCACGGAACTTCATGTGGACAAAGATGCCTGCGTGAACAGTACAGATGCAGATGTTGTTGGCGTACGGAAATCCACTTAGTATATCCTGAGGAAAAACTTACTTTCCCCTTATCCGTTTCTCTTTTAACTACTTCTATTCCTTTTTCTTTGCCATCTATCATTATGTTTCTCATTTGTTCGTGTACATACGCTTTTTATAACCCATAGTAAAGCGCCGCTCTCTTTTTTCTCCTTTGTCCCTATTTTCTCTGTGTGTGTGCTCTCTTGGTTATGATCACGCGTTCAGATCAAGTACGAACTCTATAAATATTTGTGCATCCATTGTCTAACCACCTTGCTCATTTCTTTTTTTTTTTTGTTAATAGAAAACATATGGACCCATCTAGATACTGGGAGCATCATTATCCACACTCACCAACGCACCGATCGCCTGTTCTTCCACAGCGATCAATAACAACCGTGGCCCTTCAGGACTTTGAGTTCCAACTGCCCGGGCCACGGAAGGTTAGATACGAAGGAAGAAACCAGAGACCTTTAGCGCACCCGCCATTCGATGAACGTCATTTACCGTCGTCGCAGGATTCTTCCAGCTCCAGCGTTATTTTCGAGTCTGTATCTCCCTCCACTTTGATGGCTACTTCAAGCGAGTATCACCCACAGGACAAGTTTCCAGGCGGTAGTTACCCCATAAGGACACAGCACCTCCAAGCCGATGACGAAGACGGTGAAGAAGAAGAAGAGAAAAGAGGTTACCGTCATAGTCATTCGCATGAACAAGCATTTCATGACAGTGACGCAAACCAAAATGAAGAAGAAGAGGAAGAACGACGAGGATACCGTAAAGAGCAGCAGCAACAAACATCACCACCATCACCATCACCATCACCATCGCCACCATCGCCACCACCGCCATCGTCATCATCTTTACAACTACCACCTCCGCCGCAAGAAAGAGCCGAAAGCGCCAGTCAATTTAGTGTATGGGAAGGTAAGTAATTGATACAGCGAAAATATAGTACATCCAGTATTCACTTTTTCTTTTATGAATCAGAGTATCAGCCAGATTATCGTATGCTTAATGAATCATATCAAACAATGAAAGAAGGTAAGACAAGTAATCGGATGTCGAAGCAATGTGCGAATTAGGTGAAATTCTCTAGATATCTATAAGGACATCTATGCTACGATGGAAAAGTTACACACACTCGAGGTTGGATTCGAGGATGCCAAAGGGGAGTTCCATGCACGAATTGAACAAGATTATCAACAATTATCCTTGGAATTAATGGAGAAACGGACTCGATTGGCCAAAGAACGGATGTCTTTCGTAGAGGAATCCGAACGCATGGTCCAAGGTAGAAAGAGATGGTTTGTCATTGCCCTTGTTGCTGATAACAGCCTTTCTCTAGATGACTCAAGATTCCAAAATGAAAAGGTAAAAGAGATAAAGTAGTGATAATGAAGGAAGTATGGTTTCTTATTCGAAGACGTTGCTCTTTTCCTTTATGAATAGGTTCGGCTGAATGTAGGAGGTGGTGTTTTTGAGGCAAGTATAAGGAAAAGCGAAAAGAGAAAAGCAAGGTACTCATACGATCAAGTGGATACGCTAGACCACTTTGAATACGTTACGTCGTGATCAGAACAGTTTATTCGCCACGATGTTTTCTGGCCGTCATCCATTAACTTCTGAATCCGATGGGTCTTATTTCATAGACCGTGATCCTTCCCATTTCCGACTGGTACTCAACTACCTTAGAGATCTCCGGGTAATGCAAAAAGATTATGGATGACCCTTCTATTTTTCCCTGTCTTTACTTAATTTGAATGGATGATGAATCTTAGATACCACCCACGATTATCCAAGACAAATCCATGTAAATGAAAAAGGAAGAGAGGTAAAGGAGGAAAATGACTAATTCTTTTTTTCTATTTCACTTTTCCACAGATGTCAGGAGTTATTACAAGAGGCAAGTGATTTGGTTCATCTGACGGTATTTTTCGAAACTAACATGACCAAACAGGCAAAATATTACCGAATCGATGGACTGATCCAGATGCTCCAATAAACAGTAACAAGCCAAAAGATCAGATCTATCAACACACATCTTTTTTGTTTTTCGCTCTCGTTTCTAATCGCCGATGTTATGGGTGGTGATATCGATTCTATGTCTCTGTAGCTTTGTTCAAGCACAGGGTCCGGGATTTGATACCTCTATCGATTATTTTAATGCCTCCAAGGCTATCGTTGGTAAAAGAAAAATAAAGAAAACCAACCTTTGTTTGACATGTCGCAAATATAATAACATGCATTGCGCGCCATGATTTCTTCATGACCATTATACCATTAGACGATCGCAACGGATTCTCCATTGAGTACCGGCATTGGTACAAGGTGGTGACTAACCATTTGAACAACGAAACCTATGCACTTGTTTGCTGCAACCAAACTCTGAATACTAGCTCCGGTTACCATGCTATCGTGAATATTCCTTTAAAGCAAGTCGCTGTGAATGATGTCCTTCCCATCCTAGCCTATATCGAGGTAAACAAATATGTGGCAATTCCGTTATGAAGACATGGTGTTGATTTGTGGTTTAACAGCTTCTTGGATTGAATGATTCGGTCGTGTCCATTGCTGGTTACCAAAATGTGACCTCTCCATGTTATGGCAACATCACAGATCAACCGTCGTTACCTAACTCTAAAATTGACGCTGTCTTTGCACAACAAGCTAATACCAATCTGGGAATACCCATCCTCGGCTTCCCCATTGATCAAGACGGTTTGAGTCCTATCCAGGTTTGAACAACAGAGAAAGGAACGGAAAAATGTTTCGCTTAAAACCGAAAGGAATTGATATGTGTAGAAAGCAGCTTGGTTAATGTATGTCGGTGCGTTTTTCGATAAGGAGGCCTATGGCAGTATTGTGTTTCAGAACATCCAAAACAATTATGCTTGTCATAAAGCCAACCTTGCTGAAGTCACTCATAAAAAATCCATGGCTTGGACAGTCTATGATACGGCTAGTCAACTTTGGAAGCTCGAAGTGACACCTTATGCCAGTCAATTAACAGCCGATGCAGGTAAAATGAAAAGGGGACTTTTTTTTTGCTGCCATTTCTGTTATTTCTTCCCTTTTACTAAACCAAAGAAAAAAATACAAAAAGGTCTGCGTCTGATTGAAACCAATGCATCAGCTCAGTTCCCTTTTATTACGGCCGATGTTGTCTTGGATCGTACACCTCGTATTGATTCATACAAGAGCTGGCTCGCATTGGCCGGTGTGAATGCAAGTCAGGAACAGTTCATTATTGATCGCAATGTTTTTCGGACGGATGGCTTAGTTAACTTGGATGGTTATTCAGGTACGCAAAAATGAAAAAGAATGAATTTCCTAGAATGGGCGTTGTGGGGGGGGTTGGGCAGGATTATTTGTGACACTCAAAGCATGTGTTTTTATCCTTCAGATTGGCCACAACGATCGCCTGCACGACCTGATCTGGCATTGGCAGGTAAAAAGGAGAGAAAGGTGCGGATATGGATAGACAGGCTCATTTATGAATTAGATCTGATTCATGTTGCCTATCCCACTTATGATCCAACGTATACGTTCGTATGGATGAGGAATTTTGCTAAATTGGATAGTCCCCGGCCTTATCGTCAATGTGGTCAAGCTTCCAGTATGCCTGTCTGTGTCTCGCATGGATTTCGTAATGATAATCGGACCGAAGTTAATCAAGGGACTCAGCCTACGTTATCTGCTGGCGAAAAGGCTGGTATTGCAGTGGGAGTGATTGTTGTCATTCTAGGATTAGTAGGATTAGTTGGTGGTTGGTGGGCATACCGTCGTGGATTGCTTCAACCTAACCATACCTTTTATAAAATGAAGGAGTTCTCTTAAGAAGTAAAGAGGAAATAGCTCGTGTTTTCATGCCCCGTAGTGTCTCCATAGCGCGTGTGTTTCTTATGGAAACATGCTCCTCAACCAATTTCCTGTTGCGGTCCCGCCCCCCACACAGAGTACAGATATATATATTAACATATTAAACCTACGCACATTGGCGATAAGAGAAGAGGCGTTAATTTATTTTGGGTTGCATTAAAAATAGATGAAAGGTCTCTCTTCCGCGGAACGGGGTGGAAAAAAAAGAGACAAAAGGGGAACCGAAAAATAGACAGCAAAGGAATGTCTTACTCTCTCTTTCTCTTTTCTTTCTTTTGATTTTGACTTAGATCTAATGTCTTTACTGTCTCATTTCTTCCCTTCTTTGTTCCCTACAACGGCCGATGTGGCGCTGTTTGATGAGAGTCTTATCCCATCTCAAGTTCAGTCCGCTCTTCCTCCTGGTTATCGACTCCGACCCTTACGTGCAAACGACTATGAGCGTGGATTTCTTAAAGTACTCGAAGTCTTGACGGAAGTAGGACATCATACAAAGGAAGAATGGCTCGGTAAGATAAAACAAGAATAGAAAAAGGGAACGGGAAACTCAACGTGGCCTTTCGTTTTTTCTTTTCCTTCTCTGCATTTAGATCAGTTCAATTTCATGAAGAAAAGAAATGATACCTGTGAGTCGATGATCCGGCATTGAAAAATTATCTCACCGAAGCATTTCTTTTTTTTTCCTTAGATTTTACCATTACCATTACGGACGATGCAAACGATCAGATTGTTGCAACAGGCACTATCTTGATTGAACGTAAATTTGTTCATAAGAATGGTCTTGTGGGGCATATTGAAGATATTGCCGTCGATGCCAATCAACAAGGTAAAAAACTTGGTTTACGGATCATCGAAGCTTTGAAAGGGATCGGTGCTTCTCAAGGATGCTACAAAGGTAAGAACAAAAGAAAATGAAAGAGTAGGTGAGGCAATGGCTTATCGGATATCCTTTTTCTTTTTCGATAGTGATTCTCGATTGTGCAGAAAAGGTAAATTATATGAAACTGAATAAAGTTCCGTGAAGCTAAACTAAGGTTCTTTGTTAATTTAGAATATGCCGTTCTATGAGAAGTGTGGATTCCAACCAAAAGAACATCAGATGGCTTGGTACGTTCCTAATCAGAAGGCCAACCTATAGAGAGGACCACGACCGCCGAACTTGAAGCCAACGCATTTCAACCCAACCAAAACCCAAACGCATTGTACATTCGACTTTTCTACCCCACACCGACACCACACACACACGATAACACCGAGCCTAACATTTTACCATTGCATGTTTCCGCTTTTCTCTTGCCTTTATTTTTTCTTACTATTCAGTTTATCTGTTCTGTTTTAATTTTCCTTTGATTTTTTTCATTGAAAAAACTCCTTTATCTCCAGAATCCATGCTCGCAAGTAATGAGAGAAAGTGGAACCGCGGAAGGGCCAATGTTCCCAGGGTTTCGCAGTCCGATCATTATGCCACGTGCGCCTATTTCTTTCAGCCTCATTTCACCTTTGAAACCTTTTGCCGATATGCGCCCTTCTCTATCCGGGGGGTGGGGGAGGAATGCTATTCCTTTTTGTTATCTATCAGCGTATGCAAAGACGGGCTTATTCCGCATATAATCTGCGCATCCGACTGCTATTAATTTGAGTTTCAACCTACTGCACTAAAAAAGAAAAAGCAGAGACCAAAATTACCCATGTTTTTAGTTACGGCAAAGAGTAAACCATGCGAGAGCGAAGTAAAAAAAAAAAATGAAAGAGGAAAACAGGAGGAAACAAACATGTCTATTTTCGAAAAAGCCTGAGCATTTTTGAGAGCACCGTGCGTTGATTTTCTTCTCTTTTGTTAAGGCATGTTTCACTCATGGATACGCTGTTTGAAGCAGCACTACGCCACTGAGACCCAGTGTTTGGAAATATGAGTGTCAATCTCTTTATACACCTCTAGAGGAATCAGCTTTCAACGATATCGTGTCCTCGGGAAGGAAACCATTGGACCTTGTGGCAAGTATACCTAGTGCCTGCTCTTGGCAGGCAGTGTCCCGCTCTTTGGTTGGATGAGAACAGGATGGATTCGCTCACGCACAAAATGCGAGCAACGCAAACAGCTGAGAGAGTCCTCAACGGGCTACACTCACATATTAAACTCCGGGATTTCAAGGCAATCTCCATGGTTAGTCTTTGATAATGAGAGATATCTCCGTCTTCTCGTTGTTGATCAGGGACAGGCTTTTATATAGAAACACTGATATTGATGAAACAAAGAAAAGGGTTTGAACAGGATTGTCGATCCAAAAGTCCTTCTTATTACAGGACTTGCTCGGACCTATCCAAGTTCACAAGTTCCCCTATCAAGTACTCATGACCTACATATCCTACGTTAGTCATCTTGTGCTTTTTGTTTACGTGTGCTAGCACAAAGGATGGTCATGCCTCGTTTCCGTCTCTCTTAAGAATTTGTTTGCATACATTCAAATCGAAAGAAAACAAACGTTATGTAATGTTTCGATAGGGTTATATGCATCTTATTCAGTCAAACTGATGCAAAATCGGCGCAGAATAATTTTTTGGGAGGTAAATTGTCAAGGGCTTAGGCCCTCACAGTGTTTTCTGAACAAAGTTTAATTTTGTTTGCCCTGCTTTATCTCTCTATCTCTCCTTTTTTTTTCTTCCTTTGTCTTTGTGTCTTGTCTTATTCCTTTTGTTTTCTCTACCTGATTCCAAACGATAAGACAACTCGGCCATGTTCGAATTTGAGGAAGCTGTGCTGGGTCTTAGCGATCGATTGGAATCGTTGAATACTGGCTCACCACAACTCGCGTCTGCTGCAGGCAACACGATCCGCTCCCGCTTAACCATCCTCAACAACAATGACACTTCTAATCCACCGAGTAATTACAACAGTGACACAGACGAACCACGTCCCCGGAAACATGATCACCAACATACCAATTACGAGGTTCAACTCGACCATGATTTTGTCTCTTCAAAAACAGAAGAATCAAAAAACCATAAGAAAGTCGGCCCAGACGATTTTCAATCCCTTTGCGTATTAGGCCGCGGAGCGTATGTCTATCTTCATATGGACAACCATTTGGGCGTCTTCTAACACAGCCAAAAAAACCTGGGGGCCCCTTTTTTTTTCTTTTCAAATAGTTTTGGCAAAGTATTTCTGGTGAAGCATCAATCGTCCGGATCGTTGTATGCCATGAAGGTCTTAAAGAAGGCCTCTCTTATTGTTCAAGGCAAATCAGCAGAACATGTGAAAACGGAACGACAGATTCTCGAAGAAGTTCGTCATCCATTTATTGTGAAATTGTACTATGCTTTTCAGACACCAGCAGAACTTCATATGATTCTTGAATATGCCGTGGGAGGAGAGTTGTTTCGTCATCTTGATCATGGTAAAGTAAACCGGGGAAAGGAAAAGCAAACAGTGCGATGATGGAAAAAAAAAAAAGAACTGCGACGAAAGGACAAAAAAAAAATTGAACCTCCCTTTTCTTTACTTGGTTTCTTTTCTTTTTTAACAGAAGGCATGTTTTCGGAACCCATGGCTTCGTTTTATGCCGCTCAGCTTGTCCTGGCCCTAGAGCATCTGCATTCATTAGGTATTGTCTATCGGGATCTAAAGCCCGAGAATTGTTTGTTGGATGCTCAGGGCAATGTCATGCTTACGGATTTCGGGTTGTCGAAGGTGGCGGTCGATGGCAAGACCAATACCATTTGTGGCACGGCGGAATACATGGCACCAGGTAAAAGAATTGTTCTCTTTTTTTTGAATTAAGGAAAATGGATCAGCGGGGTCGAGTGAAATGTTGTTTGATGGGATTGAACTTATTCGGTTTTTTTTCCTTTTGATCCTAGAGATATTGATGGGGTTGGATTACGATCATACAGTGGATTGGTGGAGTCTGGGTATTTTAATCTATGACATGTTAACCGGTTCAGTAAGTGGATTGAAGATCTTGATACCCTTCCCCTCTTTGGGAAACCGGATGTTTCATGCATACTGATTCTTTTTTTTTTACTTCAGCCACCTTTCAGCAGTGGTAACCGTAAGAAGACAATTGATTCCATCTTGACGAAAAAGATCCCCATGCCTTATTATCTGACAGCCGATGTAAAAGATTTATTATCCAAGGTAAGTCGCATTTTAGAAGAATCGAAAAGAAACTAGGTTCTTGTAGTTACTGCGCAAGAATCCAAATGCCCGTCTGGGTGCAAAGCCCAAACGTGTGGATCCCATCCGGAAGCATCGTTTCTTTCGGAAGATTGACTGGGATGCCTTGGCTCGACGGGAACTTCGGCCACCTATCGTTCCTGTAGTGGTATGGTTATTTTTCTTTTTCTTCTATTGCTGACTTGCTGATCCATTCTAACGTTTACCTTTCTCTTTGTTGACTAGACAAATCCCGAAGCTGCAGAGGTAAGGAAAAGGATTTTTTTGGGGAAAAATTAGCTCTTAATTTAAACTTCATGTCATAGAATTTTGACCCTATGTTTACCAGCCAGGCTCTGGTTGGGTCACCGACCGATCATTTAGAAGACAATCATTTCCTTAATTTTAGCTATGTAGATACCTCAACGTATTTAAAGCGTTGAATTCTATTACGATTGTAGGCCATATATGTATTTTTTTGCTTTGCTCTTTCTTAGACATCCATCATCACTAATATGAAATCGAAATCATGAACACAACAACATAGCGTGTGTATAAAAAGTTTTGAATGGTACAGCTTGAAGGAGAATCAGTGAAAGTATACCCAAGCTTATGTTCCGCCCCCAAAAAAGGTTAAAGAGCGTTCTTCCCACTTCTCTGAGTTACGATTCGAATCAGGCAAAGTAACCGACAAAATTCAGCGTTATCACACAGCATCCAAATCATTTTACTATTAGTCTTGATTCATACGATCAGCTTTATGTTTGAAAACATAAGTGGATTGTAATGGTCCGTTCTGAACGGTTCATACAACATACACTGTTCGCTTTCTAGGATGGTTGTGATACGAAAACGTAGACGTCGGCACTTGTAGTTTTGAGTTTCAGCGGGTGCACGGACTTTTATAGGGGAACATGCAGGATAAGGAAAAGGTTCATATAATACTGCTTTTGCCTGCTCTTTTCCTTTACACACGATACTACATCCTTTACTGCTCTTCTCTGTTTTCCATCCTTGTGGTAAAACGCGCTCTGAGATTAAAAACGCGGTGACGCTATCAGAAAAAAGGAGAAGGAAGGAAAACCGCACCCAAATTCAGTTTCTTTCACTTTCGCTTTTCTTCCCGTTTTTTATCCTTTTTCTCCCATCCAAAACCATGGTAAGTTTGTAATGCAAAGTATGAACAAATCAAGCTAACATAAAGTACATAAACACATATAGGTGAAGGTTTGGTCCTTGGATCGGTGCGATTCGCATTGTTACTTTCCGTGATCTGAATTGGTACATGGCTGCGGTAAGGCGTGATTGGGGTTGGGTATGCCCTTCAAAAGTAAGTTCCTTACGTGCTTGGAAATCCGTTGGTTTGGACTTTCGCTCTATGAACGTTCAGTAATGGACTGCGCCACTTGTTTTCTCTTGTGGGGTAAGACTGTCCGTCGACTGAACCAGAATTAGACTGAAAAGAACAGATCAAGTCGGTTGTCGGCATTGGAAACGGAAATTGAACATGGAAGCCCACTGCCAACCGCATTAAGACGGCTGCTTGGCTATGAAGGTTCATAAGGGGGAGCAATCCATATCGCATAAGGCTTTCTGCATCGGGATCTGATGTTTGTTGTTTGGTACGGGGCTGCAGGGCTCTTGATGACTTGTTTCAAGAGCTATCGGTCAGACGGCTGTCCGACTAAACACGCATTAGTGAAGATGAGGACTGCTGCCAATCCAAGGACTGAACCTTGGTGTATACAGGAATCATGCAAAAGGTATCTCCGTATTTCACACTTTGTGACAGGCAATGTTTACTAACGGTTGCAAATAGCTTATCAGTCTATGTAGTCAGGCATCTAAGAAATACCAGGGAAGCTCTTTGGTACATACGAGATATTGCTCGTTTCAATGGCGTTTAATTTTACGACGTTATTGTTCCTCGTTTAAAGAGGATTGCAAATATTGCTAGCCTTGGAGTTAGAACAGCCGACGAAAAAGTCTGTGGCGTTCTTCAATCAATCACAAGGGAGTAAGTACTACAATAATAGGAATTCTTATGATTGGCTATATGCATCCGTGAATAAAACTATCTGTTATTTTTCGTATTTTGTAACCTCCACTTAAACGTACAATAATTCTTTGTCTTTTGCCTTCTAGCTTTAATAAAGATTTTATAAAGTCCTTTATTGGTTTAGGCAAAGTATAACCGTACAGCTTCGCGCTAAAAAAATTTAGGTGATGAGCTATGTAACATATTTATGCTGGACGAACAATTAGCAGCATGTCTTGCTTTAGGCGAGCTCGAGGTAGAGAGAAGCGAGACGTATCGTGACCTGGCTTTTCGGAAAAGGAAAGGTCTCTAACCAGGATACATATTGCAAGTTTCATCATTAGCATGGTAAAGCGGCTCGCGATGCATTTATGAGGTCCACTCCAGAAAGGCATGTACACAAAAGGGCTGACATGGTTTGCGGGAGCCTCATTCCATCGTGAAGGTCTGAATATCTCTGCGTCTTCGCCCCAAAATTCGGTAGAAACATGGTTAGGATACGGGGAGACAATCAGCACAGTATCTTTCGGAATAACATGGTCACCAAGCAGAACGTCTTCGAGCGGGCTGAGCACCGTAGCCGCAACTGGCGAACGCAACCGTAAGGTTTCCTTGCACACGTTATTTAGCAAGTTGAGTTTGTTAAGCTCTTCGAAGGAGACTTCTTCGTCCTCATTTACTTCCAATGTCATGATTTCTGCACGAAGAGCTTCCTGGATATCTGGATGTCTGGCAAGGAGCCATAAGCAAGAGCCAATACTGGTGGACACCGTGTCTAAACTTTTTTCAGAAGATAGGTATTACTGATCGCGTTATACTTGATACTTGATTGATAGAATCGCTTGACTTACCTTGCTGACATTATCGTCTTGCATTGTGCGTGCACTTCGTTTATTGCCACATTTTCTCCGGTGTACGGATTGATTGCTGAAAGCAAGCGAGCTATCAAGGTATCCTCCTTGGGTTTGGTTATATTATGTTGTATCATTTCATTGATTCCATGATCCAGAGCCTTTAGACTGCGTTTGACTTGCTGGAGTCGCGGGATAGGCAAATGGTTATAGAGAGGAAGTAAATTCCCCAAAAACAAGTCAACGAGACCGTCGCAAGTATCAATACCCTTGTATGCTTCGAAAATGCGATTATCTGCAGTGCCGTCCACAGGCCGGAAATTTTCATCAAAGCACCCAAGACCTACAATGTCCAAAGTGACCCAACGAAGATCATCCGTTACATTGATTGTAAATGACAAGCTGGCACCATTCTTTACAGCATGCAGCCACTTGTTGCGGGTTGCCAATAATGGTTTAACCATAAGCGAATGCCATTTTGGCAAGCTAGATATTGAAAAGAATGGATCCATGAGCTTTCGAAGGTATCGATGAGACTCGCCATGGGCGAAAAGTATCCCATCGCCTATGAATGGTAATGCAAACTTTTTAAAAATAGAGGGCTTAACGAAGTTGTGTGGATTCACCGTGAACATCTCCTTCAACAGCTTTGGATCCGATATCAACACAGTAGGCACGTTAAAAAAATTGTAACAAGTAAGAATTCCACCGTATTTCCTTGTCCATTGCAGGATAGTGTCCTCTGGCTGCTTGCATATTCTTCTTAGTAAGGTTACCCTATAAAAGCATTTATACCCCACTGACCTTGTCTTTAAGTTCCATCCAAATATTCCCAACCAATGAAAACCATCCTAAAGATGGTCCTGGAAGTTTACTGAGCGGATGCAGATAGAGGAAATAGATATGGCAATAGCCGACGACCCAGCATATTACTCCCAGGAATCCAGAAACGAGAGCTATTGAGTGCAAATCCCAATTACTTTGCAATATGTTAGGCAACTGAGACATGTCCTGACCAAGACGATCCGTTTAATACAAAGCAAAACTGGATGGCTGGAAGAATCCCTTGGTAATATTGTCATCTCTGTTAGCGACCGGACCCATGCATTGTTATTTTATACAATTTCCTTAAACCGATTGCTGCCTGGTTCTCTTTAGCGAGAATAACAAAGATCGGCCATTGCATTGGATGCCTGCATTTTTAATTTAACCTTTTTTTGTTTTTTTTGCAACAAAGAAAAGAATTGAACCTTTACGGCACCTGCGTAAGCTGAATCCCTATCGAATTAACTAGGAACTGCAGTAGAAGGATTCCACAGGGGTAATAGGACAATGGATGCGACACTCTGCAGGAACAGTTGAGGTCTTGCAGGAAATTCATTATAACGTGCCACCCAATGTTACCCTATGTTGCTCGAATAAGTCCTCCAGCGCTTAAAGGAGAGGCATTAAAGATGGATGTGAAAATTTCTTTAACTGAACACACTGAAGGCTTTTTTGCAAAAGCAGAATTGTCTAAATTTGACACAGAATTCCTCTTCAATACCTATAAGATTGTTGACTTGACAAAAGTAGTCTTGAGCATAGGGCATCAATAATAACATGCTAATCTTACTTGCCCTCAAGGGGGCAATCTCCGTCAATAACGGTGATCATGGCTGCACTAGTGGTTCATGCGCTTGAAGCCTGAACATATGTCCACCCTCCCTTAGTAGATGTGACACGGATGTTAAATGCTATAAGCAATACCAGGGGATCTCAAAACAGAATACAGCAGGTGAAACATCCTGCGGCTCGTTTAAATGGTGCAGCAAGTTGCAATAGACAGAGGCACGGGAAAGGGAGGTCATGCAGAACGAATAATATACAAAAAAGCATACACAATTCCGCGTCTCTAATTGATGCTACGTCGTTTGCGGGCAGAGCTAAAGAGTAAAAAGTGAAATGGATAAACATAATTTGTATATATCATTATTGATTGGTTGCAGAAACTTCTCTTTTACAAAGGGTTTACGTTATATGAATTTGCAAACGAAATCTTGCAACCCATAGTAAACTTACCTCTTAACGTACGGTGTCATATTTGGCATAGTATGAATTGGATGCTCCAGTGTGATTTAATATGTAAGCTGAAATGACCATTTGATATCAAACTAACTCCCTTCTCGCTATGTTGCATAGTATATGCATCTTTTTAACGGGATTCGCGCCAAATAACCTTATGATAAATCTCTTTGCGCCACTAGGAGTTCCAATAGGTAGCAATTTACTATTTTGACCGGCAGTAGCATCACATATAGTGCACATATGCTTACTCATCATTCGGCGATGTTTAAGGAAATTGAACGACGATTAACGCAGATATAAATAGCAGACTGAGGGTCAATAAATTTCGTACTAGAGAGAAACATGTTATCGTGTGAATCGTACTTTATATTTGTGTTTCTTTGGCTGGCAATAGTAACGCAAAGCCAGCAATCGAGTAGTGATTTTCGCACTCCACAAACTGTGCTTTTCTCGGCTTTCACTGGAGGGTCTTCGCATGTTAATTGGGTCTTGGACATAATGGATGAACTTTCAAAACGAGGTTATCAAACCGTGTTCGTAACAAGGGTAAGTCTCCAATCAGGCCCTTTCCATATAACTTAATCTTCTCTGACGATAGGATGATCACGCGAAGTTTGCGAAAGGCCACGGCAGAATCGATGTGAAATCTATTGGTTCGTATAAAGAAAATATTATTCCAGTTACGGCACAGTCATCACATACAGACGCAATTGATCTTGCAGCAGAGTATTTGGAAGCTTGGATAAAATACTACAAAGAAGGTAGCGGTAAGGGCAAAGTAGGCTTACTGAACTTATCTTTTTCCCCTGTCAGAGCATACGATTCTTCGCCATATAATAGAAGATCTTCATGTCGATCTGGTTATATGTGACTCCATGAATCTGGCTTGCTTGGACGCAGGTAGCAAAGCAAACATACCATCAATTGTAACCTCCGCATGGTCACATTCAAGAGGTTGGTTCGCGACAGCTTCCTCAGTTTAAGCTAACTCCGTGCAGATTCTGCCGCACCTTATGTAAATGTGGACCCATTCACATATCAAGACGATACAACTCTTCATCAATCATTTGGCGTACGGTTTTACAACAGATTTATCTCTCCTTTGGTGACAATCATTCGTTTAAAACGGCAGTTAGATATTCTACTCCAATACAAAGTCGAAATGGGAGTTAAAGACGGATATAGATTTTTGGACAATCTTGGAAAGGATTCATTGAAGCTAGTCAATAATTTCATTGGTTTCGAGGCACCTCGGCCAATGGGACCTTTGGTAGAACTGGTGGGACCTATCATTACTGGCTCCAGTGATACGCTTTCACATTCTTTACGTCGTTTCCTGGATACAAGGCGAAGCGTCGCATATGTTGCTTTTGGTCAAACACTTGTATCTACCTCTGATGACGCCAAACTAATCTTAACGGCTCTATATGAAAATATGGAAAGAGGCATCCTAGACGGTTTCATATGGGCTAATCCATCCAAAGATTTACCTAATGTGGTCACTACGTCGTCTGGAAGCTTGTATGCTGTTGGAGAACCACAACATGTTAATGCTACGTTCAGTGGATTATTCCTTGAATGGGCACCACAACAAGCTATATTGCATCATCCTTCCGTTATCTTGTTTCTGTCTCATGGCGGCCAAGGCTCTGTGTTTGAGTCTCTTTCTGCAGGAAAACGCTTGGTCATATTTCCATTCTCCGTAGACCAACCGGTAAATGCATTAAAGTCGGAGCGCAATAAATGGGGTGCTAGCCTGTCTTATAAGGCATCTCAACGTGAGGCCTTCGAGGTTATCCGGAAAGTGGCGCTCGACGAGAATGGAGTCATGCAACAAAGCATTGATCGGTACAAGACCATGATGCAGATACATTCCAAGCATGGTGCCATACGTGGTGCGAACCTGGTAGAGGAAGTCGCACTTACAAATGTCAACGGAAAGTTACCTCACCGATACGAAGCTTCTCGAGATATGTCCTTTCTGAAAGCATATAACATCGATCTTTACGCGGTGCTCAGTTTGTTTCCTATCATGGTAGCCTTTTTCATATGGAAAGCACTCCAAACCGCGTCTTGCAGGATATCGTGCCATTTGATGAACACCAGAAAAGTTAAAGTCGTGTAGCAAGTATAACAATAACTGTTACGTATAAACTGTGCTAACGATGTCTTTACACAAACACTGCAAAAGATCAAATCATATATAAAGCTTTCATTAATTGTGTAGTAATCCTAGTGAATAATATCTAAGGTTTTGCCCATTGATTTTAAGTATAGTCTATTTGACCCTAGAGAAATAAGGCAAGGCCGGATAAACCACTGGTAAATGCAATACATTTGAAAATTGGGATAAAACCCGTGAGCCTGTTAGACAAAGTTATCTTTGGTTGAACAACACGCGGTGTGACGCAAAAGCACGCTAATTCAGTTGTTCCTTTCTGTCAAGCTATGCATTATCCTGTTTTGATCAATAAACTGAACTCCCCTTTCAAATCTGTCTTTTTTTCTTCTATAATTACAAATATTTGCCTTTCAAAACAATGATGCTGTTTAATGTTGTTGTAGTTACCCCTCAGGTTAGTGTTGGTACGAACTAAATTGCCATTCGTAAAAGCATGCTAGGTGAGAACCCTGATGTTTGGAAATGAAAATATCGACATGCAAAACAAATGGAGCTATAGTGAAACACTTGTTACGTAAATGAGCGTTAAAATACACATAGGTGCGTGTGAAAAGAAATTCAATATTTATTCCTTTCAGTACTGGAAACAACAAATTGTGTGTAGGTGTATCCTATCCACAAGCCAAATCACCAAATCAAGAGATTGTTGGTATCATTTTCTCTCCGTCATTTTCTGTTTAACCGCCAAGCTGCGTGCAGTGAGCACCTCCGCAATGGTGTTGGAAGGCACCATAGCTGTATTCAGAGACGATACAGACATGATTACCGCTCAATTGACCAGTTAGGCCACCAGCTTTGTAGCAGAGTCTGTCAGTGTTTTCGTCACTGAAGCACATACAGGCCCAGTTGGGATGAGGCTCAGGGTTTTGGACATCAGGCGAGCCAAACAAGGGAGGACCCCAGGTGTGCGCTTCGTTATCCCAATCGCCGTCATAACCAGGGATGTGAGAGTTTCCGCCGTAGCGGCCATCCTTGCCATCGTGACCATCATAACCATCATGGCCACCGTAGCCGTCATGGCCACCATAACCATCATGGCCGTCGTGACCATCCCAATGGTCGTCGCTGCCATAGGGAGCATCATTGTGGTCACCATCCTTGTGGTGAAGAAGATCGTGAAGAAGACCAGCGTGGACGCTAACAAAGCCGAAGATAGCGATAGCAGAGATAACCGAGAAAGCCTTGACCATGATCGTATAAGAAAATAAAAGAACTTATTCCTGATAAGAAAGAAAACAAGAGTAGATTTTTATCGCGGCAGGGCTTCTTCTTTTTATAAGTCTCAAGTAAGCTTCCGATAGATGGACCGACTGTTAACGGAAAAAAAAAGGAAAAGAGGAACACACACAATACTCCACAGGTCGATTTGCTTTTGCATTATAACTCTAAGCCAGATTTTTGATCGGCCTAGTTTCCAGGAAAGCCGTAGTTATACAAGGAAAAACAACCAAATTTTTCAAATAGTGTGACCATTACAACCGGTATTGACTTACCCATTACTCAAAAAGCAGTTGGACTATGAATAAAACTGGCATAAAAACAAGAAAAAAAGGGTCTTCTCGAACAATAATTGATTTCTAATGATCTACTTTCTATCTTTTGCTCTATTTAAAAAAATGCATCCTTAACGGACCAGATAAATAACCGTTATAAGAGCTTCTTTCTAATCGGCCATATACAATTTTATTTTCCTCATCCCATTATTTCCTCGTGCTTGTTGAACGATATTTCATCCTCCACCGCATACACTCCGAACAAACTAATAAAGAATGGAACAAACTATTTTATTTTCGTTTAACTCATCAGAAAACTACTGACTTAAAGCAATGATTTGAATAATAAAAGAAACATGGGTCTAAATAACGATAACATTAATACAGTGATAGTAACCATAATTTATCCAAGCTCTGCTTCGGTTTTTCCATCCAGTTAAGGCCTTGTAATTTACACTGATATTCACACATAATTAAGCAGGCTTGCATTCTAGAAAGAATCCATATCTCCTTTGTTTCCGAAAAATGCCTTTAATAATCCCGAATAGCCTTTCATCCGTCAAAGGTTAACTTTCCTTCCCGTTTATGTCTATGCTATACACACGTGAATCATGGTTCTAGCGGTCTTAGTTAAATTTTTTATTACTATTGCTTATAAAAGAAAACCTATTCATAACGTGTTTACAGAAAACCTGGAAAGAAAACAAGTATGAGAAAGTAGTGTTTAGATGAGTTTGCTGAATTATTGCCAATCCCTCCTATCTTACCATTTCGCTCTGCAGTCGACAGCTTCTTTTCTCACTACCCTCTTTTTGTCGTCTAATGAATGAGCGAGCTGCTTTGTGACAAAATTCACATGAGGGACCAGAACCTCGTTGGGTAGTCCGATAGGGAACTGTTCCAAACATTTTAACGCGGCCATACGGACAGTTAAAGGGTTCTCCTCCTTAAGTAGTTGTAATAATGCAGGAATAATCGTTCGGACATGAGGCGTCGTTGCTTCAGGCGCCTCTCTGATAGCCAAGCCGAACGTCTCCAACGTGGACACCTTGAGTGTAGGTTCATCGAGTGACAAGGATTGGACTAAAAGAGGAATAAGCTAGAAATGGAAAGATTTAAAACCTATGGCTAGTAACCCCTGGAAGCTCTTACAGGTGGTAATTCATCCAAAAGAATTTGTTTGGGTACGTTCTTCAAGAGATACGAAAGCGCAATCAGGTAATTATGCTTCACCTCTAGAATATGGTTAGAAAACCTAGTCATAGAGAGAACAGTACTAAGGGAAAACAAAGAACGAAAAGTAACGAACCTTCATCTGACGCACGGAAGCCATCCAGTAAGCGGGGAAGACAATGACTAAAGAAACGTTGTTTATAAAGAATCTACAGAATAGTTGCGTATATGATTAAATGCTGTGTTATCAAGGCTTGTGCCTTACCGTCATCGTTGCAAACGAGGGCTTGTTAAGCGCCAGTAGATCATCACCTACAAGGATATCAAAGCCTTGCGGGGCTTGATCACTGTAGGCCAGATCAGAACACCATTCTATGATTTTAGCTGCCAATTCGTATCCCGACGCATGGGAACGCATGATTAAGGCTTTTGCAATCTGTGGAACAAGATTAATACCAGTGAGGCCTATGATCGTGCCAGAAATACAAACCCATAGGTACACAAGCAATGCGTTCTGGCTGTCTCTCTGCTCAATCACAGTCTGCAGTTTTTTGGACGCTGTCTCCACATATAATGACAATGACGCTTCTAATCGTAAACCCGTTGTTAAGTATATCATATAGCAGCCATAGCGCACTTACTATCAAGCCATTTGTTAATCATTGAACCAATTATTCTCGCTAATGAGACAGCCAGGTTTCTATTCGTTGTTTTTAATACCAATTCGGTCAGATAGTCCAGATATGCCTCGGTAGATGCAATAGGGAACACCATCTAAATTATGCCGTTAAGATCCATCATTCCACACACTTCCTTTTTTCGTGGACATACATCTTTTCTGCAAGACGATAATATTGCGGAAAACAAAAGAACGGTTTCTTTCTGCGCCTCGGGAGCTGCATCCTAGAGAAAAAAGAAAGTACTAGTTAGTTTTCGGAAAGCAAATGATTTTTGTTCGAGACGCACACTGAAAGGACTGAAGGCTGTCGTGGAGGAAATCGCGAAAGCAGACAAATCACCATCGCGGTACAAGGCAAAAATTCGGTCTACAATACGTTTTTGTTCACTATCCATGGGTTAGTTACAAAAGTCCTTACCGGTTGCTGTCTCCTAGGAAGTTTCACTTACGTAGAATCGGCCTTCTGGAAAACAAGGCTAATCGTCGATGCAATTGGTTCCAAAATACTTGCAGATAGAATGATCTGGTTCTGATCCGACAGAGAATGTCTGACTACATCTGACAACAGATGTGGTATAATTGTATCAATGCATTGCTTCACATCTTCATGACCTTGGGAGGATTTTATGTTCAAGATATCGAGTAGTGTCGTAATTACAGCGCGTGGGTATGCTTCGCTCGTTTCTACGAGAAGATATGTTAAATCTCGTGCAAGCGGGTTTCACACGCAATAAATACACATACCCGTTTCGCACAGCAAGTCGAAGTGGCGTAAAAGCAGAGGCGTTGTCATCTCAAACACGGCTGGGAAGGGACACAATGTCTTTAGGGCGCGCAGAATTTGTGCATAACCGATGGGGTGCACTTCGTTAGATGATTTGGGTAGGCGATTCATCAGTGCTGGTATAGTTTGTTCCACGAGATACTGGCTGTTGAATTCTGCAACAACACTTAATGCTTGCAAAGCTGCCGACCTGTCACAGTGTTAAAGAAACTGAACAGCCGTATCATCCTATGTCATCACACGTCTGTACCTTAATTCCTCGTCAGCCTCGTCCAAAAGCATTTTGTTGAACGATTGGATGGCAATACCCGTCTACCCAGGGATTTAGCACGAAGTAACATATTTGCACAAGAATACTTGCCTCGTCTGACGATAAATAATCTTTTGTCAGGATCATCTGCTTGAGACCTTGAAGACCCGATAAACGCAAACCATTATATTCGTTCGATGCCATCAGCGCCATCTCAAAGGTAGAAAAAAATCGCTCTTTGTAAGCTAACAAAGGAGTAACGCAATCTTGATCCACTGTCGTTTCCATACAATAAATAAAAATGACACGTTCGATAAGCTTTTAACATACTGTCTGAATCGGTATTTACAGAACCATAGAGTTCTCTTCCAGCCTCCAAAAATTCCAAGATAACGTCAAGGATAGCTTTGCGACGAGTCGCCACCTCTGTCTCGCGATAGTATCGGAGTAATAAAGGAATCACCGAGTTCACAATGTAAGTGCAAGCAGGGTCTTCATAACAACTATCCTTTTAGCAAACTGGGGAAATAGAGATAGATCTCTCTGTACCTGACGCCGACGCAGCTGCATGCAAAATGCGACCATTGGGTTTTGCGTTTTTCAGTTCAGTATCCTTCAGACTAGCAACACATTCATCAATCAAAGGTTTCAAAGCTTTCTCGGTTGGATCGGCTATAAAGCCACCAACGCCCGCAGCAAGCGTGGCGACAACGCTCGTGATAGCCTGCAGCGCAGCGTTTTCCAAACTTTCATCGGTGGCATGCAGAACCTTAACGCCGGAAACGGTTAGCCAAAAAAAAGTGAGAATCACAGCGCAATTGTGTACCTCCACTTTCAAACTGTCAAATATCTCCTCAATGTTAGGCGATAATGCTTGTGCTCCAAAGACAGGTGCGCAAGCCGTCAGGGTCTCCATTGAATCTTTCTATGCAATTTTTTGTTTGTCTGCATGAGCTAATCCTCTCTCTTTTTAAAACCCTTGATCAGTGCACACATACTTTGGCACTACCAGAGGTGGATGACAACTTTTCAAGTATCAACGGTACGGCAAACTTTGCAAAAAGAGGTGTAGCAGATAGACATTGTCTAGTAGGTCGTCTAGGTATCAGATCCCATACCTAACAAAGCAACGCTATTATTACCTTAAACTGATCTTAAGATCTTCAGCAGTGATGCCGTAAGGATCATCCGGACGTGGTTTGAAGGTGATAGGGAAATAACAAAATGTCACTTCAAAGAGATCCTTAGGGATAAATTGCAGTATTAGTTATCAAAAGACCAAAGGTTATGATTTAGCTACGTACCTCGACGTAAGTGGATATATCAAATTCATTAATGATCAGCTTCACAAGTTTAAATGCCGACATCAGACAACGCGGGTCCTTTTCTCCATCCATCGCTTTTGTGAATCCATAGACAAACTCATTGTTGATCGTTTTCAGCACTAAACCAAAAAAGGAGAGAAAATTCCATCATCTTGCTCTTCTCCTGTCACAACATGCTCTATCTTGCTTTACCTGCAGCATGTCTAATCACAAGATTGGTGAATACTCGGTAGGCCGTATTGCGAGCAACCTGAGGATGACGCTGCACTTCCACACGTTCAAATATCCTACCGTTATGAACACAGACACCGGTCAATCAATCCATAAGAATTAAGTCATAGATATCATGCTGTCACCAAACCTTTTAGCCACTGTCACTGCATTTTTCCCGTTAAAGTTTTCAAACTCGGTCAATGCCATGAGACCGTTCAATAAATTGGACACGCTTGTCTTTTCCCTCAATCTCTCACAGTAAAAGTCCACAAGCACGGTGACTAAAAAGAAATGAAAGTGACGTTCAGTATTCTAACCTGCTGTTACGTATTGTTTACCAGCTGATTCATTGATAGACTCATGTTTACAATGCTGCAATGTGTAGGACAAGAGACCAGTCGCTGTTATCGTGTACGCGTTTGGTTAGATAAGCATATTTCGATTTCTTTTTGTATAATCGACCTTTGGCGCGAATAAATTCGTCTTCGCTTGTCAGATATTCGCCCATGGACTGAATTAGCCGCAGCAAGTTTTCTTGCACATTACTGTCGTTCACCACTAGATCGTGAATTGCAAATCAGACTTTGAACTTTTTCATGCAAAAGAGAAAGCTCATTCATTTCGTTTACATTCTACTACTTTTTCGGCTGCCTGAATAGCTTCGGTCGACTGATCGCCTGTTGCGACCATATAATTGGACACCTCTCGTTCCAGTAATGACATAGTGGGGACAAGCGTTTATAATAATAACTTTTTTTTTGGCTTTCTGTCGTACCAGATATGGCGAAAATCAGGGAATGGGCCTTATTGGTATCTGCCCAGTTATAACCTGCCGTCGGAAGCAGAAAACTTGGTGGCTTGATTTGCATTGTGTGGTAGAAAGAGTCGAGAAAACGCATCCCTCTTCTCCATTACATGCTGGATAATATAATGAACAAACTGTGTCTTTCTTTCTCTGTAAATAAATATACGTTCTACTAAGAAAGATTCGTACTTAAGCCATTGTAAACAGGAATTATCTGGGTTATGCACCTCTCGATAGCTATTGAATCGGTCATTATAAACAATCTCATATCTAAAGAGCTTTGTAAATGGCAATTATACATTTGGTCTATCCATAAGGTTTTTATTATGTTTATGTAGGAAAAATATGCTTGGGCAGTATTCTATCTGTCAATCATGGTCTTCCCAAGCCAAAGCAAAGCACTTTCTTCGGCTAAATTATTTTGCTTCTGCCTTAAGCAAACAGGATAAAGGGCGAAAATGCAGCTGGCATATCTCTGGAACAATTTCATATCATTGTTTCTCAGCTTCTTTTTTCTATTTTTACACTTTTCGCTTGCCACATACAGCATGAACAAAATCCCTTCCAAGTCCTCATCTAAAGAATCAGTCGATCCGGCGATGAGTTTCCAAGTGAATGAATCGGAATCGGGTATAGAGGCATCGGAATCAAGTATGAATGATACAGACATTATGGAGGAAGACGACACAGACCAAAATCAAGGGCTACTGCAGCAAGCTGTCCGTAGTGCCAAACGGACTGCTGCTGCGAGTGCTGCTACCACTTCCTCTTCTCCTCCTTCAACACACGATCACCCAGTGGAAAGCGGTCCAGCCATAGTCACTACATCGGATCAAGACAAGAGAGGTTATTCAGGTCAATTCTTAGGTGATCCTGTTGATCAGCGTTTGGAACCACCACCAGCCAAAGTGATGGCCGAATTGCCCAAGGAAGAACGAGACTTCGCGGCAAGAGGGGCCGTTAATGCGGCTGGGTTCGAACGTGCCAATGAGGCGACCAAAAGATACCTACGGGTGTCCACCAACTTTCCCGACGAGGAGAGGATACAGAACGAGATTCCTACACCTTCTTCCGGTTATGATGGAGATACGGAAGGTCAAGGAGAATTGCAGCCACTGCCAGTGTCTCATCATCCACATCCATATCATCCGCGTCACCAACACCTACACCATTATCACCATCACCATCATCATCATCGACAGTCACCTGGTCATCTTCATCATGATCATCGTCCTCCTTCTCCATCCTAAAGTTCTTATTTCCCTTGTATTTTTCAGCCTTTTCTTGTCTTTCCGTTTCGATAACCAGAAAGCGATCCAATAGCCATGTAAATAAAAAAAATAAGAGAAAAAGAGAGACAAAAATATGTCTATTCATTCAGATAATGAAGTAATGCCGTTCGTTTCCTTGATTCCTCTTTATCTCTTCTAGCAATTTCCTTTCCAGATAAAGGTTGCGCTGCTCGTTCAGCCCGCCGTCGTTCTCGTGCTGTTCGATCAATTTCATAATGAAGATGTGTTACTCGTTTCCTTCGATCACTGGGACAGCCAATGCCCCGCCGATCCTGTTTTAATGTTGTTGCTATTGGATGTCTTCGTCCTTGGTTGGAGACACCTAACCCTTGTTCATATTCCCAGCCACTCGCCCTGAGCATCTTAAAACCGACATTGGTCGCATTGAGCACAAGTAAATCAGGTGCTGGCAATGTCTCGGCGCTCACAAGATGGGCTGTGCCCTTTATATGACGGTCGTACGATGCAGAGGGGACAGCCATGGCGCAAGTCCTGCACCATAGCTCACCCGGCTTCAATTGTCTAGGTACTGATGTGGATGCTGTTGCTGCTGTTGTTGATGTGGATGCTGGGTTTTGTGATGAGGCTATATCGGACGAAGAGGAAGAGACTACGGTTTTATAGAATTCGGCTACAGCGTTGCCATTGGATTGTGGCTTCGGGACCGTCTGAAGAGGTGAATTACTGGAAACAAATTGAATGGGTTGCGATAATCGAGAGCGATGAGACATATTGGAAAACTATATACAATGCAAAAGATTGGAATAGAGAGCGAAGAATGGTTGAGTTTTTCTGTTTATTGCTACTGTGGCGCTGTCACGCTTTCACCAGCTCAAAACCAAAGCGATGACCATGGTTGTACACTTTCTGAAATATCATAGCTACCAGCCACATGGCTAAAACAGCGCTTAGCATAGCATAGACCTTATGAGTAAGTTCATAGGGAATAGGAATAAAGTGAGGATTGGCATCCAATAGCGCCCGTGGCCCGTTCACCATACCCGTGTTGACCAACAGATCCAAACCAAATATAAAGACATAAGCGCCCAGGAAAGACGTCGAGAAAATAGCAGTGATATGTTCACACATTCGCATCAATGCATAGCCCGCCACAGCAAATCCAAGACTGGTAAACATCCGAGCATAGACATTCAATAGGATATAATCTTCTCTCCAGCAGTAGATATAAATGCATAAGACGAACCCAACTAGACCTTAACCCATCCATCATTGATAAGGAAATCAAACCAAGAAAAAAAGAATATAGTATACACCTACTTCCCAAAAGGTGCATGGTACATCGCCAACACACCGTGGCAATACCCGCCACAAGGAGACCTACAGCAAAGCAAGTACAGACATAGACAATGCTTGAAGAGGGATAACATGTCCTAGGTTCTGCTGCCGTCAGAAGCACCCAGCTAATGATCACTAGAAAAAGGAATAAGGAAACAAAGCCAACGGGAACCTGGTTTTCAAAGAAAGTTGCCTTTCTCTATGTGTTCTTACTGCCTAGAATAAACCCTACGATGGCCAGCGTAAACCTAAAAAAGGCAAATCCCTGTAACGCCAGAAAGAGGCCCAGGCACATCAACACGGTAGCTAGCACAATAAGATGCGGTTGGATACCGGAACGATAGGGATCTCGATCTCAAGGGAGAGCAAGAAAAAAGGAAAGGGTGTTTGTAAAATAAACAAGACCGGGCATTTTTCATCTCACCGGCACAAGGCACTGGGTCAGGTCTCGTTCCATTATTGGATTCACTATGACCAGGTGTACTTGGACGATGCCAATCTTCTACCATCAAGTGTCGTAATTGTAGTGTAGTTGCTGTTGTTGGAAAAGACGGTTTGGCTAAATCCCAAGTAGATAGTGTCTGCACTAGACATAAACCATACACCGCACATAGCAAGAAAAACATCCAATACCGAGAATACAGCATGAATAAAAGAAAAAAAAAGAGATGCGAGGGTAAACTATGATTTTTGGCTCCACACCCTTTTTTCTTTCCTTTTATATTGTATCATATTCTGTTCTATCGCTTGCTTCATTGTTCTTTAACATCAAAAACGATGGATAGAAAGGAAAAATTGAACGAAAGAAAAACATGAACCCAAACTAGGGAAAAGGGTTCCCCTCCATGTCACAGAGCTAAAAAGTTGGAATCGCTCAACTCGCATGAACCCTCTCTTTTTGCCATAGTATGAAAACGAAGAAAAGAGATATGCAGAATGGCTTCGGACTGTCTATGCTCTTCCATCCTTTTTTCTTTTCTGTGGCCCCGCTCGCCTATTTTATTTTGTTGTCCTTTCCAACATTGTATAGAGACGTTCGCCATGTCATCGAAGGATGCTATTAAAGAACGATTAGCTACCTATCAGCCAACAACAGAGGAACGAGCTGTTATTAAGTCAGCCATGTTCAACTTTATCACCATGGTAATGATACGTTGTCATTGAACATGAGGGACGCGTCATGAACCCCATCAATGAAGATACCATCGAACAAAAGTAACCATAACAAAATAATTAGGCGACAGTAGGTGCTGCTGCATTGGGTATGTCAGCTAGGCTCTGGGGTAGGTAACTTTTCTTTCTTTTCTTATCTTTGAAAAGTTACCTTTCTTTTTACTGCGATTATAACTTTTTTTCACTCATAGCAAGATCACGACGACCGGGAAATAAACGCAATGGTATCTTGACCATCTGTAAGTGTGACATAAAATAGAAACATTTCTTTTGTTGCATGTTTCTCCTGTCTAATAAACCAACCATGTTGGTACGATAGTGGGGACATTCACAGGCCTTACGTTAGGAGGAGCGCTTGGAATGGACAATGGCATGCGAAAACTGCGAGAATCATTACCTGGCGATTCGCAGTTATTAGCCATGATTCAAGAAAACGATCGATTAAGAACGCAAATGCAAACCCAAACAACAGACGATGGTTTCGTAGAAGATGGAAAGACAGATTCATGAAATGCGAGTATTATTTTTGGTTTTTGTTTACCACTCCAGTTGCAATACATGAACAAGCTACGTTTTCTTTTTTTTTTTTTTTTGTTTTGGTTTGATTTTTTTTTTGATCCGAAAGGGGAAAAAAGGGTGATCCAACAGCAAAAGGTATACATGAACAATTGCGAAGAAGAAAAAAGAACAAGATNTTAACAAGCTACTTTTTTTTTTTTTTTTTTTTTTTGTTTTGGTTTGATTTTTTTTTTGATCCGAAAGGGGAAAAAAGGGTGATCCAACAGCAAAAGGTATACATGAACAATTGCGAAGAAGAAAAAAGAACAAGATGAATTACATGACGGATGATGTGAGGGAAAGAACAAGAAAGGTATGTGCGTGTGCGTGTGTGTGCGAGTGTTTGTGTTTCTGTTTTGTGCGTTTGGGTGTTTTAGGGGAATTTCATGCAGAGGTATCCATGTCGGTGGTATTCAAAGATTCATTATACATTGGGTCATGAACGTTGGTGGCAAGCACACCACTGATCCATCCACTAGCTAACTTGAACACTTTGGAGGATCCTTTGACCTTGGAAAACCGAATGCCTACCATACGATGGGTCGGTACGGTTGTTGTCCGATTTTCATCTTTAACTTTTCGCGGAACGGAAAAGGCTTCAATTGTGAAAATCACTGTGCCATCCTTCTGAGCCATCTTTTCGTCCGATCCAGTTTGATCTTCTGCGGACAGAAGAGCAGGAGGAGCAGCGCCACCACCAGTCGTTGTGGCGGATCGTTGCGCCAACTGCTGTTGACTGGTAGTACGTGCGAAGCTGCCTTGGCCAATCGTCATGCTCCCCGGATTACTGATCGCAGCAGAAGAAGAATTGAAATGGATAGAATTCGACCATTGATGCAACGGCATGGATAGACGCTTGAATTGACGACTCCAACGACTACCACCTCCTTTGGTTTGGCTGCTGTTACTAATTTTATCCATAAAACTGCTGCTTCGCCGACCGTGGTTGTTGCTATCCTGACCAAAATCATTGGAGGAACTCCTTGGCGGTTTCTGTAACAGCGTTGGCGTGGAGATCGCTCCGTCATGCTGCCCGTCGCGTGGCACAAGAGAGTAAAACCAGGAACCACGATTTTTATCCATGGTGCCTTGACGGAGGGTCATCATGCACGTCAGGCGCATCTTAGTGTCATGTTGATAGGTCACACCTAGTAATTCACACGCAGAACGGACAAGCAAAATCAATTCATATTCATCTCTTTGCATGGCTTGTTGATTGAACGTGCCATGACGGAGAGAATAAGGATAGCTATTGTTCATGGAGAAAGAGGAAAAAGAAGATCTTCCCGAATCGACAGCGGTCGTAGAGGAGAGTCCGCGCACGTTAGCCTGAATACTGTAGTAATTGATTTGATCGCTCGTGACTCGTTGATACAACTGAGAGAGGCTAAGGGTCGATGGCGTCTTTTTCAGATGCGTCTGCGAATTGGGACGTTTGAGTTTATGAAGTAGATAATGAAAAGGGGACTTCATATCAGAAAGGCGCGCATTATGGATAGGTTCCAACCCTACTTGATGCAGGATTGTCTGGATTTCCTGAAACAGTGATGCACGTAGAGCTTCGCGCGATCGGAAATTTACTTCCATTTTCGAGGTGTGAGGGGTACTGCTAGTGAAATAGATGGATTGATTGATTGGATGGTAGATGATCGTCCTCTTCACGTGGTAACCTGTCCGCTTTTCTTCCTCTAAATCCTTTAGATGTTGTCGTTTTGCTCTCTCTCGTTCGGCTTTCATTCGTACAACTTCATCCACTTCACTTGATCCATGATCCTCCTGACAATTCTTCGATGCAAATAGATCTTCCAATTGACCGTAGTTATTCAGCCATGGATCATCCTTCAGTGCCACTTGCAATGCCATCCGTTTCCTCCGATCCACGGCCAGACATTTTCGGATGGTTCGTTGAAGTCCATCACTAAGATGGACAGGCATAGGATAGTTACCACTGATAACATCTTTTCTTAATTCGCCAACCGCTACAGAAAGAAAAGGAAAAAAAGAAAGAAGGGTGAGCTTCTAGTTCCATATCAACAGTTCTTCTTGCTGTTTCTATCGTGGTAAAAGAGAAAATAAGAATAATGACAACGTACTGTGAGCATGTGCGAAAGGCTCAAAACCAGCGGTCATGCGGAAGAGAGAGACACCAAGACACCAGCAATCGACTTCTGGGCCAATGTATTTCTGGCCACTAATAATTTCGGGACTATAATACAACATGGAACCTTAAAAAAATAGAAAACAACTTGGATGAGCACAGACCAGAAACATTCATCAAAAAAGAAAATGAGAAACGTGATACGAGAAGGGAATGGGAGAAAGATGGAACTGTATAATATAAATTATAATAATAAGGAGAGAATGACTTACCACAGATTGTTTTCAATCGTTGTAATCCAAAACGATTACCTAAACCCAGATCTATTAATCTCACATTTCCATCGGGTGTGAGCAGGACATTGGGAGCCTAACCAAGATCGCATATCACGAGTGAGTTGAAACAACAATCAATGATGAAATAAATTAGGTTTTACCTTGAGATCACGATGGACGACCCATCGACTATGACAGTAATCCACGGCGGCGACCATTTGTCGAAAGATCATCCGTGCCTCATTTTCTGAAAGAGCACCCCCACGACGTTGAAGATGTTCTTCCAAATTCACACCTGGTACGTATTCCATCACGAGGTAAAGGGAGTCAGCTGTCTCATATGTTTCATACAGATGCACGATATTTGGATGATCAATGACTTCCATTAATGTAATTTCTCGAACTAATCTGGACATGACCCGATAATCATGGATACGCTTGTCAATTATCTAAATCAACAGTAAGAAAACAAAAGATTTCATCCTTCTGTCAATAACAACAATAATAACAATAATAACAATAATATCTACCTTGATGGCAAATTTCTCTCCTGTCAGGTAATGCTGAGCCAACATGACTTTGCTGAATTTACCATGACCCAGTTGGTTCAGGAACACGTAATCACCTATACCATTTAATAGGGTATCTGGACTGGGTGGATAATCTTTTGGTGGCGAGGAGGAAGATTTTCTCTCTTTTGCCGATTTTGCCCCTGACTCTCCTTCAGTCGATGCCTTTGATTTGGCGCGTAGGTGGTTATGGTGGTTACTACTGTTGTTATTATGACTTCGTCTTCCATCTTCAGGTTTTATGACTGTTCCGGATGTCGTTGTCCTGGAAGAACGTCGTCGCCATTTTGTTCGAAGATGATCGGCAACGCCATGGAGAGGCATCTGTTATATCAAAATTTTGGAAATAAGAAAATTTGTTGTGTGGGACCGAAGGAAAGGCACAGAAAAAAGGGTTGATAAAGCGATATAAAAGAGAATATACACAAGAAAAAAAAAGAGGCTGTTAGGGGAAACGGTGGGGGTTGGGCGTGGGTGGAGAGGAAGGGGAAGAGGAGCAGGAGAAGAGGAAAAGCAAGAGGAAGAGGTAGAGGAAGAAGAGGATAGTATAAGGAGAGAGTGACTGAGAGAGCGAGAAAGAGAGAGGAAGAGGAAGAGGAAGAGAAAAGAATGGGTGTTGAGGGTGTTATAGATGGGGATGAGGTGTGTTGGAACGAGTTGTCAGTTGTTATCTTACCCCGACCAAACAAGTAAAGAGAGCAAAATGGGAAAATAAAAGGAAACCAAAGCAACACTTTTTGAGTGAGAAAAATAACTAAGCAACCAACCTTATCCCACCATATAAGGTGAACGGGTGGATATAGCCCTTTTTTAGGTTATGGCTGTTTCCTACCTTTCCTGGAAAGTGCATCCCATGTACGTTGCCACCTGAATGGACGTGTGTGTGTATGTAATGATCTGTCTCTTATGTCTGTCAATTCCAATTCCTTTTTACAAGTCTCCTTACTTTGCTCGCCTCCTCTTGCACTTGCTCTCCCCTTTCGCTGTCTCTGTCTCTCTATACACAATCCAGCTTTTTTGTCTCTGCCATCTGTGTCTTTTAGCGTCAGTGTTTGTAGATATGTCTGTATGTATGAGATAGATGAATCGCTTGCTGTTTCGGGGGTTCCTTCCTAATTCACGTGCATGATACAAAATAGCAGCTTTTTTCTTTTTTTTATTTACAGATGCTTAAAGTAAAAACGAAGAGAAAAACAAGTTGGTAAAAAAATCAAAAAGATAGGATCCGTCACGTAAATGAACGGAGGAGAGAAAAAGAAGATGAAATAACTTATTTTGAACGGATCGTCCTCTTTTTCTTTTATCAAAAACGGGAAATAACAATGAGGCGGTGTGCAAGAGACAGAGCAGGGAGTGAGGAGGGGAGGCATCGAGATTGTCGATTGTTTTCGTCAAAAGTCGTCAAAGAAGAATCCGTTTTTTGAAAGGGTGGATTCTAGATGACCTGGAACTTGTTTAGCCAAATCTTCTTCTCGTCGTTTGTCCATCTTTTTCGCAGAAAGAGCCCCCACACCCTTAAGGTAATCCACCAGACGTTTATGGGATCCGGCCTTGGCAAAGTCAAGTGGCGTGCCCACCTTACGGGGGACATAGGAATTGACATCACAACCAAAACGTTCAATCAACAACGTCACAACCTCCAATCGTCCGTGTCGTGCTGCCCAATGTAATGGCATCTCCTGTCGACTATCGGACTGATTCACCGGAATTTGACATGACCGGACAAGGAAGGAGACAAGATCAGTGTGACCGGACGCGCAGGCATAATGCAGCACGGTGGCACCTGCAAAGTAAAATAAATGAGGACTCATTAGAGATTATTGTCGTGTCAAGAACAACAAAAAATGAAGGAGAAAAAGCAAGGGGAATGTGGGGGGAGAAGGGGAGACATAGGAGGAGTCTTTTTCTTACCCTGGCTATCCAGCGCTAGGTTAATGGCACCCTGTGTCACACCCACAATGTATTCTACCACAGCAGCATGACAATGCTCCGCAGCAACATGAAGACAAGTCTTGTTTTTGGATCCCTCTCCACGGGCTGATACCAGATCTCCACCCGCTTGTACTAGCTTGGTTAATCCAGGGAGCCATCCAACACTGGCTGCCAAATAACAAGGTGATACCTAAATTGCAATAGAAAATCATTTAGAAAACAGGCTTATTGAAAACAAAAAAGCTACTCTTCCGGTTTGCTTTTCACCATCCCGTCCCCCAACCCCAGAAAACATCCAATTCTTGCTTACCTTGTCTTCTTCAACCTGACTTAAGGTCATTGCATTTGGATTAGCTCCTTGTTGAAGGAGTAAATCTAACGATCCAGGAGCCTTGGTTACAATTAAGGCATGAATCATACCGTAACCATATTTGACGGCTTGAGCTGAGGAAGATTGTTTAGCAGTATTCGGTGATCCTCCTCTTCGAAGAAAATTACTATAGGCAGAAAAGGTTTCGATCGTTAGAAAACAACACAATAATGAACGAAAGAACCAGGGGGCCAAATGAAGAAAGGAGTATGTGATGCTCTTTTCTGTGTCTTTCTGTTTTCCTTCTTACCTGATGATTTTTTCTACCGTCACGTCGCTCCCTTTACTTTTAGAGATGGTTTCCCAGAGACCATCAGAACCGCCGAAGATCAATGGATCTGTGCGGCGTTGTTGGATCAAAGAAGATCCAGTATATCCGTTAGTGGCTGTTGTCGATCGTACAGGAGTCATTGGGACGGAATGGACAGAACTGCCTGATGAAACCATAGAAGGAGTGGAGGTAGTAGAAGGTGTAGAATAAGATGAGGCCATCGATGGATCCCTTCGTAGAAAATGCCAAGATTTCTTTTCAAAGCCGGATTCCATTAATCGTTGGGAACAGACGCTCTGAGTATCCGCTGTGGATACACTGTACACACTATGAGCACCAGAGCTTTGGCGTTGATGATGATGAGAATGATGTTGATCTGATGTAGACCAGTAGGACGATCTGGATGGAGGCGGTAACGATTTCTGCTTCACAAATTCGTAGGTTTCGTAGGAATAGCCATTTTCCACCATAGGGATGGCTGCGATCTGAGGATTGCTTTCGGGAGGAAGATAGGATGCTGGGGGAGTTGTTGCCGTGGTAGGTGTGTTTGGTTTGGATAGATCTGGGTATTCTTGCTGTTGTTTGCCTTCCATGGCTCGATCATATTTCTTTTTGAAGAACTGCATCTCACGCACTGCTTTTTCATATCGTCGTTGGTGTTCTGAAATGGATGATTTGAGTTGTTCGTTTTCCTGTTCTATGGTTTCGCTGCGTTGCTGTAACATGGTTACCAAACGTTCATGATCGGCTATCACTCGTTTCATTTCAATTGTCATGGCTTGACGCAGATTTGGCTCTTCCACTTGGTGAATGAGTTCTATCAGACAGTCGCGCGGACTAATAGGTCGTTCCTCTTTCAGTATTTCGTGGAGATTCATGCGGTTGTAGCTTCGGCTGAGTTCATCCATGTGTAATGATTGGGAAGGGGGAAAGGAAGGTGGCATATTTCTTTTTTACACAGTTTTTGAATTGTTTTTGAAGCAATACACGTAATACAGGGGTGGAGAAATGGAAAAAAGGATGAACAACAACAAAAAAAGAAGACAACAACCAAGAAAAAAAAGCTTATTTTTTTCCATTGGGTTTTTGCACTTTTTATTTTTTTTTCCCAAGGGTTAATTTCATATGGGATTCTGAACGCCCTATTGTATACCTAATATAGACCGTCTCAGGGAACACAACCTCCTCCTTGCCTCACCTATTCTGCCTTGTGCCCGCCAATTCATTTTCATCCGTACTAGATTCCAAATGGTAATAAGATCTATCCTAATTTCATGCAGTCCATTTCCCATCTGACATTGTCTGGAACGGAGTACGTTGATCATCCTTGTCATTGCCTTTTCTGTTCGGTCGATCCCCTAACCCACTTTCCCATTGTTGTTCTCCTTTTCTACTCCACTCTATTATTCATCATTGTCTGGGTTTCTATCTTAGTTTCCTCCTTTTACATTATACTTCCGGATTTGCTCCCCGTAAGAGGATATCTCCAAAAACCTGAATATGAACTTCCCCACATCATTTTCGAAAGTTTTGGGGCGGCGTTCAAAGCAAAGAAATAAGCCCATCCATCTTTAGTTACCATGGTGCGCCGCCTAAACAACCTAGGTTACACGGAAATTAAGAACGCACAAGCGATTTTTCATTTTACTTCAGAATCCAATCCATTTTTTGAATCTCGGCTTTCGTCAACAAGTCATAGTGCACTATCTGTCTTTTTTCTTTAATTTCTATAAATAAGTTTATGCACGCTGCATATGCTCACGATTTTCCCCTTCTCATTTTCCCCTATTAAGGAGAATACGATCGATGTAATAGGCGTATGCGTGCGGCGACAAAAGAAGAGGAGAAACAAACCGGGCAAGACATCAAGGTGGTTCTTGCATTCAAAAAGATTACTTCTTTCTAAAAAGGGTATTTGATCTCTTTACTGCTGCAGTAATCAAGAAAGATTGGTAGGTTGGACATGAAAAATTCGTTTTCTGACAGGTTTCTTTAGTGTGATTTCTTTTTAATGTTATAATTACACACTTCCTCATTTCCTATAAAGTCCGCCTACTTTCATTATTACTAAGAAGCAAACAATGAGATAATGCCATCCGCGTTTTAATGTTCTCCCTTTTCCTGATTTATCCTTGTTTATTTTCATTATGAGTACAATGATGTTCAAGTTCCTGGCTATTCATTCCATTACTGCTTTTCTATATGAGCAACTTAAATTTACAAGCCTTTGATGTAACTTATCAGTGTGAAACAGATTTGAATCGTTTGGGATAATGATTCATGTCATCTTTTAAAACGGGGGAACCAAGGCGTGGGAACGATCAGCTAGGCGCTGTCTAATAGAAGATAAACGAGCTCCACTACATTTTGTCTCGTTACTATTTCTCTTTTACTTTCTTTCTTAAAATCTAATTCATTTCGTTTAATCTTATTAACGAAAAGCGATGAGCGGAGTCTACCTTCTTTTGTTCTCATTTACATGAGGTCGAAAAGCGTTGCCAGGTGACACAGGCGTACGACCATATGATTCAGCCTGTCGGCTCGGGTTGCACCTTTGTTGGTTCCGCTTCATGAAAGTTGGAAAGAACGAATTCATATTAAGCATATAAACATTCTTTTGATAGGAACATAACATGATAAGAGCATCATTAAGTTCCATAGTTACCGGAATTGTGCAAGTCAAGTATCGGATGCACTTCCGCTCGGAAGAACTAAAAAAAATTATGGGGCCAAGGAAACTAACAGTAAAGGGAGGAGTTGTTGATAGTCCCAGAATATATCGGAAGGGGAAAAAAACTCGAACTGGAACATGCCTTGTGATACAGTAACCGTTCTTCAAACCAGAACTTATGTCTCCAGAAAGAAGAGAGAAGAAAGATTCCTCATTCTATCTACACGCGCTGCAGACCTGTTATATGTAGATCTACCTGATGATTTCGTCGATTTAGTGCTCTTTGTATGTGGCCAAATGCGACGTGCAGTGAGACAAAATAAGGAAAAAGTAATCAAAACATAGGACGTCAAGTTTACATATTACTACTCGACAATTAGAAAACAGAAAATACGTACGACAAGCAAATGACAAAACTAAATAGCATACTAAGTATTACAGAGGACCCTATTAAAAGGATTACGAGAGGGCCAATGCATTCACCAAGCTGGGATTTCCATGAGGCGTCAGAAGGGACCTCTTGTGAGCCACACAAACAAATAACCTTTAAGATACCCTTTTATTTCTTTTCTTACTATATACTAAGCTAGTTTCTCTTTCTTTCTTTTCTCACTTTCTCTTTTAGCCTTTTCTCACTCACATATACATATACTTGCTTTCCTCTTATTTCCTTTCTTTTTCTCTTTCTGCTTTTATCTTTCATGGCTGGCACGTATAGGTGGCATTCATGTTCAACTGACGATTTCCCTCTCAAACGTCACAAAGTGACAAAGGCATGCAATGCATGTCGGGGAAAGAAGATGCGTTGCGATGGCAGTAAGCATACATCATGTCGAATGACCAAGCTGACGCTTTTGGAAAAACTGCGATAGAAAGCCCCTGTAATAGGTGTACTCAAAATGGTATCCATTGTGAATACGACGAGACAGTTAAACGTAGTCGGTCAGCATGCAAAAAGAAACTTGCAGACTGTTGTCATGAAGAAGAAGGAATAGACAGCCGGAAACGGATACCAGAAAACAAATTTCGGATTGGCGATTTACGACATTTAAGCTTTTCCAATGATCTATATGAACCTGTCCGAATACAGCAACAGAAGAATGAGAGGAACAGTAACAGCAACAGCAGCAACAATAATAATAACCTACGAGGTTATTTACAAAGCACGTCATTGCCACCCCTCTTGTTTGATTTTTTCAATCTATCCGCACAACCTTACTCGATATGGACGAACTTCCATAAGCTTTTTCGACAATATCTACATGTTCCTTCACCCACCGCTCATGTTTCCGAACTAGCCAATGAAGTTCTGGCTCTTTTTGCGACCTACAATTGCCTCTATAGCGTATTCATCGATATTAACTCGCTCTTAAGGACCCTCAATCGGTTTCCGAATTTATTCTGTGTACTACAAGATCAACAAGCTGAACCGACAGAGGCCGAACCCTCTTATGTCTTGTTGCTGAGCGTTTTTGCCCTTGTCTTTCAAGCGGCCTATCAAAGTCTATCTGTTGGTAACTCTTTGGATATAATTCAATCACTCCATCAACATGCCTACCAGTTTTATCGCGAAGCACATCGTCATTTTATCGCACTAACCTTCCCCAAGGAACCATCTGCGGAAACAGATATGACACAGATTGTTCAGGCCTCTATTCTATTGACCCATTTCCAATGTGTCACCATCTGTCCAAAACAAGCTTTAGTGACCTTACGCATGGGGGCTGCCATTGCTGAACAATGTCAAACAGATGGCCAGACTGCAACGCCCTCCTGGATACTGATGCAGAAAATTCTGCATGGGTGGAACACATGGTTTTCTCTCCATCTTTGGACAGAATATTTTGACGATGAAGCGGAGTTAGGCAACAGTAACAGGACGAGTCGTGGTTGCTTGGAAGAGGGCCTTCGATTTGATGCCAACCCGCAGGTTGGACCTGATAACAATCAACAATGGGCTATTTGCATCTTGGACCAATACATGCATTTTTTCAAAGACTTACTGAGAAGACCTTACGATGATCATGTGCTAGCCAGCGACATCAAGGTAACATGGTCGATTTCGCGATGAAAGTGTGAAAATAAGAAAGAAAAGCGAGCAATAAGGGCGGATTGAATGAATGATGCTTACTGTTTGTGTAATTTTCTTCGTTCAACTAGCATCGCCTGGAATTGATAGAAAAGTTATGCATTCCCCTACGTGATGGATCGGTTATCAATATACCAACGGCAGTTTTGGCTCTCTATCACCATATTCTTACCATCCAGTTATTTCGGCATCAACAGCATGATCGACAGACGGAACTCCCTATTCCAAAGTCGGCCGACAAACAAACACAGGAAGTCAAGGGCGAAGACTTGTTGCATGATTCCAGTAGTAGTAGTCCAAAACAACAAGAACTACAATTATCTTCTTCTACATTGCCTAATGAAGTATGTACGACAGCTGCTCAACAGATCATTCAGATCGTCAAAAGCCTGACGGATGGTTGTGGTGTGATCAACGCACGAGGACAGCAACAAGGCGTCATGCCTTCAGCGATTTTCTACTCACTCTGCGCGGCTACCTCTATTTTTCTGTGGCGTCTTCGTTCATTCCACGAAACGGTCCAAACCTATCCGAAAGCAAAGTTTTGCAAGACAGAAGAAAGCCAAAATCATAATAGCGATGATATACAACAAAAAGACATTACCATAATGTCTGAGTTCATGCCTGAATGGATGTCTTGCCTTCAGTTACATAATCTGCTAAAAGTCGTCCAGAACCAAATGGACGTAGCCGAGATTATGTTAATCCCCTTGAATCAGGCTCTGTATTATACGATGGAATTGAATAAGCTGTCGAACAAGGTAGTTGGATGGCATGAAGCCGATCAAGCGCCTATATCTTCTATATCTACCATGACAACAGCTTCTTCGACCTCCTCGTCGTCCTCCTCCTTCTCAGAGGGGCTTGAAGAGGGCATGCTGCCTCAACAGAACCGGACATTAAGTCAAATGGTACCTTTCCAAGTAACCAATTTCATGTTAAGGAGGGATATTGACAGAGAACAACTTGAAAAACTATCCGTCAATAGCAAAGATCTGCGCGACAACAATCGAAGAGCAACAGCTACTATGGTGCTCTCCTATCAGCAACCGAATCTCATGACGGTAAATACGACTGAAACAACCAATCATGCGACAAATCGACGGACTAGAGGTGCCAGTAACCATGGTGTTCCTTCATCCCATTTACAGAAACAGCATTCCTCAGTACCAATCGATTTACAGCAGCAATCCATGATGATGATGCAATCAGTGGAGGGACCTTTGAATAAACGGCTGCGGACAGATAGCTGGCTCTCGGAAGGAGGAGGAGCATCGGTAGCTACTGTCCATGACAAATATCGATCGTACTCATCACCATTGAACTTTTTCCGGTCTTCTTCTGAGCGTCCTCGCAATGCGGGCTATCTGGATGAACCAGAACTCTCAGGCGATCCATTAGACCTTTGTCCGGAAGATTACTTATTGATGGGCTTACGGGTGCCTGATCAGATGCCTCCTGCTACCGATGGTTCACAGTGTTTTTATAAAGATCGATCGATGACCTTATTAGAACGTACAGTGAGTAGCCACAGTATGGCTGGATTGAGTAACACGGCTGCAGCGGCAGCAACAGCAAACCACCTTTCTGCTCAATGTTATAGTAGTAGTGGTAGCAGTCAAAGTAGTAGTCTTAGCTGTGGCAGCTCCCGTACCCATGGCAGTAGTCCACCTACTTCTACCTCTCATTGCACCAAGCATCATGGCAACCCTACCAGCAACAGTGACAGTCATTATCATGCTAACAGTACGACTAGTAGTAGCAGTAGTAATAGTAACAGTCGTCATAGTAGTACGAACGCGAGTTATCATGGAACGAACCTGGCAATGAGTACCATTGCAAACAAGTTGCCTCTACCACCACCGAAACAAAGTACGTTACCAACAAAGAAACATTGGGCTACAGGTCCTTGCCGGGATTGGAATCAATGTTTTACCGAGTCGATTTTGGAGACATTGCATCTGAACACCTCTTCGACGCATTTGGAGCCGCCCTATGCGGGTATGGACGTGGCACCCGAGACGCATTCGACTCTAGATCCGGCTGCGGTTTTAGTCAACCCAACCTCCTCTACCGATCCCGTCAGTATGGCAGAAAATAGCATCATCTATACCCCTTGTATGACAGCACCACCTACTACTACCTGGATGACTTCTAAAACGCATACGAAGAAACGGTCTCGAACTCCTCCAGAAGCCGCTGCCACTGCCTGGACGAATACCCAGATATCGCCTACCCTATATCCTACCAGCAACACAACAGGAACACCAACAACGGCGACAGCAGCAGCAACCACCACCACCTCTTCTTTGGTGACGAGGTTTACAGGACATGAAGAGGGGGAGACAGAAGCAGAAGTAGAACAAGTAGAAGAGGAAGAAGACGGCAAGCCGCTCTTTCCTCCAGAGGACAATTGGATGAATCTGCCTCACACTGCCAAAATGTCAAACGATATATTTACATGGTCTTCGTAAAAACGCAAAGAAAGAAAGAAAAAAAAAAAAGAAAACACCATGTACTTATTGTATTTCATTCTCTCTCGCTCACGATCTCTTTTTTTTTCTTTATTTTTCTCCCTGTGTATCTGTTTTCTCTTTTTCTTTTCTTTTTTTTTTTTTTTTTTTTTTTTTTTTTTTTTTTTTTT
>MZZL01000402.1:205906-220976 GCA_002749535.1 Apophysomyces variabilis | reverse complement strand
TTTTTTTTTTTTTTTTTTTTTTTTTTTTTTGCTTCTCTTCGTATGTTTTAAAAAATGCTTCATCCTCTCTGATTGTGTGTTGTTTATTTCTATAACCTACGTATATATTTTCTAAATCGCTTTTTTTCTTCTAGTTTCTTTCTTTGTCCTATGATAAACGCTAACAAACCGAAAAACCAAAAAAAAATGAAGAAGAAACAGTAACGTATATATTACATTAAAGACATGTATTTCTACCCATTTTTGAAGCTTTTTATTTTGGAACTTAGATGGTTCTAGTTTTTATTGATCATTTAGGAATGGCAGATGTCGATTCTTGGTTCGAGTTGTTTAAGGACATGTTCGTTTCTCTCTTGATAAGGTCCGTTTAGGCTTCATCACAATCGGGTATTTCCTTGTACTCCTGCTGACATTGTTTAACCATTTCATCTAGGCCATCATCGTTCATAGAGCATTTAAAGGTTGTCGGATGGTATAGGCCACGAATCGGCGGATCTTCACACATCTTTTTCGCCTTCCCTTTGGCTAAAGCACCACGGCAAAAGCAGGTTTCCATGGCCTGAATTGAACAAAGGAAGGATATTAAAAGAGCAGCAAGAACGAACCACCGCGCGCACATGGTAATAATGAATGAAAAGAAGTGGATAATAAGCCAAAATGGATAAGAATGTCTTGCAAACTGTATGTCTCTCACTCTGTATTTATAGATGCGCAGAAAAAAACAAAGAGAAAAGAGAGAGAGATATTTCCTACGATGTATGTAAAGTGACCAAACGAAAATGAAGGGTTTGTTGATTATTTATTTTAAACAAGAAAGGACAGATGAATGAATTTCATCGGCATTTTTGTTTTTGAATACTTATGACCTATAATACTTTTTTTTTCTTTAATTTTGTAAGGAAAAAGGGCATGATTGGTAAAAGTACTTTTTCTGTTCTTTTTCTCTTGGCTTTCAACGTCCCCTATGATGTAATGTTTGACATGCATGTCAATACAGGTTAATTTCTGTCTTTTTTGGTGTTGCTGGTACGTGAGCAAAAATGGTTAAAGGGTTACAAACAAGGGGGAAGGGGGGGGGAAAGGGAATGGTAAATGATGGTTCGACGATGGAACGGAAAGAAGAAGAAGGGAGAAAAGGGAGAGGGTATCTTTGCTTTTTGTTTTCTTGTTGAATTTTTTCGTTCTCTTTTCTTTTTTTTTCATATAGTTGCTTTTTGATGAAGTGTAAGTAATGCGTCAATTTCGCCCATGCCTCGAACAAATCCCTGCTTATCCAATAAACCAAGACCTTGAGGATCACAGTTTTGCCAGACATGACCCAATGTTGCATTGGATAAACAACTTCTTCGCCAAATCAATCGAACTGTTTCCCCATCCACCATACCTCCGTCTTGGATTTTGTCAAACAGTTGTTCATATCGATTCGGATTAGCATGCGGCGAGGTTGGAAGCGTGGATGAAGTAGAAGAGGATGATGAAGAGGATGAAGATGAGGTGGATGAGGTGGATGAGGTGGAAGAGCTAGAGGAAGAGGATGCTGAACTACAATGGGATATATGCTGTTCCTCTTCTTCTCCTCGTCGTTGTTGTTGTTGTTGTTTTCTGCTGTCTGCATCGCCCCTTCGATATAAAATCGATCTAGGAGGCAAGGCCATTGGTCTTCCCATGTTTCGTATCGGATTCACACAAGAAGAAGGATAGTATTGCTGCTGCTGTTGATGATGATGATGGTGATGAGGATGAGGATGGCTTCGTAACGGTCGAACCACCTCAAAACCGTCTTCGTTTTCTTCATGATCGTCGTCGCCGTCATCCACAGAAACATCACTATCATTATTGTCATGTTCTTGATTAGTTTTGTCGTCATTCAATGGCTCGTTTGTATCTATGTCGTCATTTCCCTCCATGCCTACGATAGTTCGTTTTGGATAGTTTGTTGTTGCTGCTGTTATTGTTGGTGATTCATCACACAATCGTCTGGAATCTGGCTTTCTGTTTGGATTGGTCTGAAGATTCAAATCCAAGGGATCAGTGGTCGTTGATCGTGTTCGACTCAGGTCATCGTCCATACAGAAATGGGCGGATACAATGGACCAAGAGGAAGAAATGATGGAGTTAGGTGGGGAGCCGTTCAAACTACTATTGGTACGTTCGGAAGGATTGCGGTTAGGAATGGGTCTCGACCTTAGTCGTGGGTGGTCTTCCTCCCAGTCCGTTTCACGAAACCCTACTTCGCACTGCATCATCCTAATCGGATCGGACATGGCCATGTTTTTGTTTCAAAAGACGAAGTGTGTGTGTGAGAGAGAGAGGGACAGACAACGTGTACGTACGTGTATATACGTATATGGGCGTTTGCGTGTGTTTTACAAAGGACACCGGCAACAAAAAAAAACTCAAGAAGACTAAAAAAAAAAATTTCAAACCATGACTGGAATACAATTTCTACTACCGCTTAATGCGTTCTTGTTTTGTGGTGTCTCTACAGTTCACCAATGCATCAATGCACATTCAATATCTATTTCACCGTGCGTGCTTTAGAAGAAAGGGCCAGTTGATACCCGATCAATCATTCCATTTAGATGGCTTGCCGTTTTATTACCTTTTCAGATTGTTGCTCAGCAGGTGTCCTGATGTAGGACTATTTCTGTGCTATGGATGCTTTTCACATAAACACCGTACCACAGCAAAGACCAGCCCTATCTCGTGACCTTGCAAAGCGAAAATTCAACAAAAAGCGCAGCAATCGCAGAGTCCCGTTGTATCTCTCTGCTTTTTTCTTTTCCCTCATTCCGAATGAAGAATTGCTGTTGTTGTATAAATCTAAGGTAAAGTAAAAGAAACTTGTAGACACAAAAACTAGAACCAAAGAGAACACTCTTTACATGAAACAATTCTCTAATTTTGATCCAACAACAACAGAACCGGCACATTGATATTGGCTGTTCTCGCCACCATCAGCCATGCAAGTGATCTTGGCATCCTACTTTTCTTTACCAAACAATATGCAGATGGCCTTGGCTATAGCCTTTTCCTTAGTAATGTCTTTTATGCTGCTGTTGCCACTTCGATTTGTTTCGCTGGTATTATCGGTGTCGTCAAGGTTCGAAAAAAAAAAGCATAAGAGAAAAAGGTGGCAGGCTTTCTTTTTAACCTTAAACGTGTTAATTAGAACGACATCCCTAAACTCCGACTTCTGTCTGCAGTGTATTGGGTTGATCTTGTCCTGCATCTTCTCTTCTCCCTGAGGACGATTTACCTCGTGTTGTCTCAACGTTTGGATATCTGCAAAGATATCCTCAAAGACCTACCTCCACAAGATTTGGAGCATTGCGAGGAAACAATCGTCGCCTCGTCATGGATCTTCAGCATCTTCATGGTAATCGTCCTATTGATCGAGGTAGGAAAACGTCTATGATGACTTTTTCTCTGTCCATGGTTTACTTATCCATGGTTTCCATCTTGTTATAGTTGCATTTCGTTTTGGCCATCCGTGCTTACGTGAAACGCGTTGAAGCCCAACAGGATCTGGAAAACAATGGTTACCGTCAAGTTTATGCTGTTCCTTATCCTCCCACCTATTCCGCAATCAACACTCCCGATGCAAAAGATGATGATAGGGAGGATGGTGATGGTCAAGCGGTCTATGTAGCTGGCCAAGACTCTGTTTCCAACAACAAGAAATAAAAACAAAATGATGACATATTCTTGCATAAAATATGCTTTTTCGTTTTTTCAAAGGGGCTTAATCCCGAGTTTTTTTGATTTTAATAATCATTTTCATTTTTTTGGTATAACAAACATAACAGCAAAGAAGAAAAAAAATGTACATGTGTTTTTTTTGTGAAGTCTTGAAAGGAAAAAAGTTGGCCATGCAATTAATTAAAAAGTAGGTCAACTATTTTCTGGCTCCCCGTCGCCACCAGCTTTCAGTTTCAGTCAAGGGGGATTTCTTTTGGATATGATCGTGCTGTGGTGAGGAGGACAATGATGAAGAGGAGGTACACGACCTTGCGCCAATGACGCGTTTCCACGAGTTGGCTAATTTAAGGGAGGAAGTACGTATCAGAAGACGGGATCGTGTTTCCTTTTTGTGTTGTTGACCGGTCCGTTCCGGTTCAATCATCCAGCTACCGGGTCTTCCAAGCAAAGGTGTTGGTGGTGGTTGTAACTGTTCTTCTTCTTCTATGACCGCTTGTTGTGCTCGCAAAGACAAAGAAGGCAAAGGCGATGGTGATGCTGTAGATGGCAACGTTGGATTCAGTGGCGCCAAAGCAGGAGACGGGGATGGTATAGTCGGAGCAGATGAAGGGGGTATATGTTGTTGTTTTTGTTGTTGTTGTTGTTGTTGTTGTTGCTGTAATTTTTGTTCGTATTCCCGTAATTGATAGAGTAATCCAAGGTTAGGACTAATGGCCGGTGCACTGGCCTTGACGTAGTCGTACGCTTCCTGCATGGGTAAACCCAAAGTCTTCATCACATACGCTATTACCACGGTGGCCGACCGAGCGACTCCACATTGACAATGAACCAGAACCGTCCGACCCGCTGCACGTGCACGGTCGATCGATGCCACGGCTTGATCTAATTCGGTCACAAGGTTATCTTGATTGTGTCGCCAATGCAATTTTTTATATCCAATGGACTGCGCATAAGATGAAGTACTGGTTGCTGTCACTGCTGCCGAACCAAGAAGAAGAGAAGAAGAGGAAGAGGAAGGAACAGGGCGGTCTTTAAGAGAACGCGTCACTGCTGAAGGTTGTTGCTGTTGCTGCTGCTGTTGTTGTTGTTGGGAAGAAGGCGGGTCAGTAAGGGTATGTAGACTTGACGCAATGCTACTTGTGGTGGAGGCTTTAGAAAGAGTAGGTGAAGGCATGACATCTTCCAGCAATAGAAAGTCGTCCAGCGACTGGAACAGGTGTGTATGAGGATTAATCACCTCAGCTGCGACATTCAAGAGGCACTGGATGGATAAACGCCGAAGCTGATTCAAATCCGCTGCGTTCTGCTCAGCCCCCAGATAGAGTAGAGGCATGATTTGGGCCGGTCCATCACGGTAAGGGTGATTTGTTGATTGAAGAGGGGCAGTGAGGGGAGGCGATGTGGCTGTACTTTCCACCAATCGACTGGTTGCTTCGGCTGATAAACACAGAGACAAGTTTTTGTTATTACGCCGGCGCTGAGCAAGTCCAGTTGAAGAAGATGGAAATCGTGGAGACGATAAAACAGGTGTACTATGTGTAGCAGTGATAGGTTGGGCCATTCCTTCTTTTTCTTTTCTTTTTAGGTATATATGGTTATAAAACAGAAAGAAAGAAAGAAAATAAAAGAGAAAGAAAAAGCAAACTTGTTATGGCTTTTTTTTTTTTGCTTTATTATTTTCGGTGCAGCTGACATTGTTTTTTTCTTTAATGGAACGTTGAGTAAGGATCGGAAATCGGAAAGGGCAATCAACAGTTAATTACTTGACCAATGAAATAAGTGTTTTATAAATTGGCTAATCAGTTCATTGTTCCGCGTCGCTTGTTCCAGACCCCACGCCATGATAGAACGGAAGAAGAAAAAAAAATAATTTGATTAAGCGCCTAATGTTGGAAACATTGCGGCGTCCGACAGATTGATGTCATTTATACGACCCTGACCTCTTCCACGGCCACCTCTTCCTCTTCGCACTTCTCCTCTCGGACGGTTACTACGATGTGGTGGTTGATCAATTTCAAGAAAAACCTTTTCTTTCTTGGTCTTGTTCTTGGATTTCATGCCTGTTTCCTATAGAAAATAAAAAAAATGATTAAAAATAAAGTGAAGAAAAAAAAACTATCTGAGTCGGACGATGAAACGAAAAGGAAAAAAAATAGTAATCACCTTGCCACCATATAGAGTATCGTCTTCATCGCGTTTAAACGGAACGGCATCCTTCCACTGAGAATCGTCCACTCCTTCATTGGCTTGACGCGGTTGAGGGCGTCTTAGGTTTTCTGGTGCTTGTTTTTGACTGGCTCTGTATTCATCCAAGGTCTTCACATTTTCCTCACGGTCGGTGCTCATACTGGGTTGAGGTTCATCTTCCGCTGCAGGATCGCGTGGCTCGAGCACGTCATTAATCCTTTTGTTTAAGGTAAGATGAGAGCCCTTGTCTACCATGGTCAATGACGACTTACGCTTCTTGTTCAGCGAGATCTGGATGGCCCCATCCTTGATTCATCTTTTTTTCACTATCACTGAGATCGGTTGAAAGGGAATCAAAATTACATAAGTAAACTCTTCTCAATGCATTTCTTTCCTATGGATGCTTACATTACACCGGTGGCACTATGTCGATCGTATTGGCGTCTGCGCCCCGTTGTTCCTGCGGGGAAGACATTCTGGCGATTGAACTGGAAAACGCCTACTCCTCCTTCTGCTTTTTCTTGCCTTCGTCCTACTCCTCCCTCTTGTCTTCGATTTTCATTCCTTTCTACTTCGTTTATTCCATTCTTGTCCAACCCACGACGACGTGAAGGAGGAGACACTAATTGAAATGGATACAAGTTATAAAAGACACATACCCACTTTGGATAACACTTGTCTTCCTCTTCTTTTCTTTTGTTTTACCTGCAGCAGAATTCTGTAGGCGGCGTGATTGTTGTTCTCGTCGACCTTTTGCCTCTTCCTTTTTCTCTACTGGTTTGATATTGCCAAGCTTATCTGTTTCACCTTCATCTCCTAAAAGTGCCCCAAATCGATTTGTACTAAAAGTGGTCATTTTGAATGAGAAAAGGAAACAGAAGAAAAAAAAAGATAAAAAAGCAAGCGCGTGAGAAGAAACAAAAGATATCGCTGCGAAACCCAAAAAAGTTGCTTGATGTCAAACAAACTGCATGGCTTTATGCTCACTTGTCCCATCAAACGCCAATGAGATAATAGCGGTAGTTTAAACTGATGACATTGCTGAAACAGTAAGGGAAGACTTTTCACTGTCAAAGATATTGCCCTTGTTCATGACGTCTCCATGATGTGGGTTTCAGTTCAACAAGTCAGAACCTAACCTTTTCGTTGACCGCATTGTTGCTCAAGGTTGCACTAAAAAGCATGAAACTCCGTAATTCATCCCGGGCCATGCGTACTAACGGGTGATCGAAGACGTGCCCGAGTAAAATTCTGACCGGATACAGTCGCCACAGCAAGGTACAGCACACATTTCGCTTCAATTGCAATTTTACGATGCAGCTTCCTGAGAGTAAAAACAACGGTGAATTAGTTTTTTACTTTGTTTTCGTTTTTGTATGCAATGGTCGTCGATATTTTTTGTTTCTTTTGTTTTGTTTGGATGAGATTATTCACGTGCTGCAAAGTTCATGTCAAAAAGCTGTAACCCTTTCCGTTGCTTCAAACATCTGTCCAAATAAGATTTTCCTGTATTGCTCTAGTTAGGTGTTACATATGTCAAGCATGCATGTTACTGATGATGCTTTCGTGGTCAAGTAATGTGCTTCATAACAAGATTCTCATCTCGCATTAAAAATCGGCCCAAGAGAAATGTAAAAAAAGAAAGTAGCAAATAAGATCCCAGCACTCTGGGAACGCTCCGAATACTGTTTATTGCGTAACAACTTGCGTTGACAAGATAAATCAGATTTGCATCGACTAGAAGTGATATGGATAAGGGCTTTGTGAGAATATTGCTTCCCTAGGATAATAGTTTCTTACTTACCCAGATGATATGCACAAGAAAAAAGTTTGGGCAACTGGAAAGGCGAGTCGTCCGAAAAATGTGGTCTAAAAGTATTGAACTTACCTTTCGAGACATATATATCTGAATTACTGCTACCTAAGGTAACAGGAAGCCACATTCGTAGTGGTGATGTTAAAAAATAAACTAATGCCGCTGAACAATTCTGCAGGGCGTCCAAGCTCCTGCCACACCGAGTCAGCGATGTGATTCATCGATGTGGCCGAGTTGATATCTCTTTGCCACAGTATATGGCAGTTTTTGCATATTGATATACCGTGTGAAATACCGTCGGCTGTAATGACCTTGCTCAAGTCTCTTCTCACGCATGACAAACCTGGATATCCCGCTCCCTAAATCCGAACATAAAATAAGATGCACTAACCCGTGTAGTATAGAACTCATTTATAGTCACAGCGATCAGATTACCACGTCGCTCTCTCCTTTTAAGTGTGTTCCATAACTTGTTGACCACCGCTGCTCTTTTGCCTTTCCTTGAAGCGTGCCCTTGCGCTCCGAACACAATCAATATCGTTCGAAAAGGACATGGGTGCCACTTTCGCGTCTGTGGATGTGGTTTGTTCAGAGTGAATCCCAAAATCGATTCTCTCAGAATGAAATAATAAACTTTCGCTAATGATTACGCTTGTATCTATATGTCACCGCTCACCTAGGACGCCACTGCAACTCTTTTGTTCTTTGCCCTTATATCTTCGTTTTCTTCTTTTCTTCCGATTATGCCTCGTGTTCATTCCCCGTCTTTTAGAAACAATTTTTACCTCCATTTACAGAAACATAAAGCAAATTGATAGCATTTGGCATAGTAGCGCTAAACTCGACGGAGCATGTATCTGTTAAATCCGAAACGGGATAAGTCAAGCACTTGGAAAAAGACTGTGGAATACTCGCTTGGTTGCTGCGGTCTCCTTAAGGAGGCTAAACTGGCCATCAATTCGGCGTTAATGAACGCAAATCGCCATTGAGCACTTGGCCTCGGACAAATAGAAAAGAGTCGAGGTAGTGATGTGTCATCAGACCGGTTTTCCGTCATCGCCCTTTGATGCTCTTCTTCGTAGTAGGAAAGAATGTACTTTAATACTGGCAAATAGGAACCGGGGGAAGCAGAAATAGTCTCTTGGAAGGCAGGTTTTGATACGAGGGCTTCTAGGTCATCGCATAAACCATCAGTAAGAGCTACCAAAGGCAGATTTGGCTCTAATTCATCCTGACAATTCGGCAGTACAGCCACCAATAGGTTCAAATATGTATTTTGAAGCCATATCCATAGCTTCAGTTTTGATAAGTGTCTACGAATAATCGATGAGCAAAAGTCTGTTTGTACAGAAATTGGTACGTACTGGAAACCACGAAGTAAGTCTGTACTGGACAAATGAACAAACCCTTGACTCAAAGTTCTCGACGATATTATTGCTGTACGATGTCGCAAGTAAAACACAAGCCTCTGTTAGCACGTCTGAAACACGTAGTGTTGTACTTGGAGGATTAAGCAAAACAGGATGTATGTGAGTGAATACCTGCCAAGACTTTTCGAGATCAATAGGCGTATTATCGTTCTTTATTGTCATTGACCGACCAAGTACTAGCTGCATGATTGAGTAAAAGAAGTTCTGGGTAAAACAAATTGCTGGTATGATGTCGTGGTCAATGATGCATTGATTGACGAGTATTGCTGCCTCCTTGTCACTACCAATTAAATTATGATGACAGCTCTTCAACCTTAGTCCAAAACTTGTTCGCAATACTCCTCACGAACAACTGCATCAAATGTAAATTTACGAGTGTAAATTTCCGGATTTTTTCCCAGAGCCGCTTCTAAAAGCTCGTTGGTGGACTGTTTGTGTGCGATACAGGTCTTTGCTCTCATGTGTCTGTGTTCAGTTGAACCGCATATCGGACAATGACGGGGAGTAGAGAGTGCCTTCGCAGCGCTTTCCTGCTTGCGCTGTCGGCCACGTTCCTTGGCCATTTTTGAACTTTCTGCTTGAACATCGGATTAATGCTTTCTTTTAACTCCAACTACAAATTGTTGCTTATCTTATCAAACAGGTAGATGCAAGGGAGGATCATTTTTGCCTTTCTTTTCCTTCAACGGACTTCTGTAAAACTGTCCATCTTGATGGCCGCTTCGGGCAAAATAGCAACATACAAGTTGGCGAGCTATGGTAAGCTTAAGTTAAGATACTTATCTTCATACAGACGAACTTAGCCTGTTTCTTCTTGTTTCTCTTCCGATAACCTCTTCAGCAGTTCAACGTTTTGTGCTTTTCTTTCCTTTTTTTCTCAAGATATAGGTTCTTGCACTGAACGCATTGAGAGATAGTATAAAGAATGCCATACAAGGAAGTTTATGTCAAACCAGAGATTATCCATTGGGCTTAAAGAGGAAAAAGGAGAAAAGACGGATCACTGATGAGGAACGAAAGCAGACAACAATTTGATCGTGGTCAAATCAGCTCCTTTTAATGAGCGATGACATTTACGATGTAGGACAGCATAAACTGACAGTCGCACAAAAAGGAAGACTTACTTGTACAATCGATTCATTCAATGCTTTGTTCTTCTAACGGCGTGTGTCACTTTACCGAAAACTAGGGCCACGAATGGTGAGCCACAAAAGATATGAAATCTCACAAACTAACCTGTCCTCTACGGCTTGCTCCCAAGTTGGGGCATACCTCCATACGCTTTTTTGTTTATTACTTTTAACGTGTCTTGGTACAGATATTTATTGATTTAACTGTATCATTTGTCTGTCACTTCCTTCGAAAAAATTTCTAAAACTGCGCTTGCAACCGAAGTCTTAGTCGGTCTCTGAGCATTCACTATATACAAATAATGCCTTGCGAATAATGCTGGATTACAGGTTCAGCGAACAATTAGCAGTGGAGTAATATCACCAAAGAACTAACTGTAAATCAGTTCCTAACGATTCAGTCTTCACATTCTAATTATTGAATCTTTGATTTTCTTTATGAATGGTGATCAAACGTATGTATTCCAGCGTTGTAAACCGCCGAACTCTATTGCTTTTTTTTTATTCTGAACTCGCATTAATCTGGAAATACATATATATAAAACACAGGTGGTCTAGAAATTCACGATGTTCACACTTTTCGTTTACTGCTAACAAATGCTCTTATTTAGCCGTTTAATGACTTGAATGCTTCTACTGCACTGACTGTCGCTGCGGCCTAAATGTTCTGACCAGACCCGTTTCCCAAAATATTACAACGCTCTTCTTCGATGTTCCTTTCTAAGAAACACCATATCTTCTCCAAATGTATAAGCTTGTTCAACATAAAGACAAGTCTTTAACTGAATGCAGACTTTGTTGTGTTGCTGGCATAATTCATCTTTCTCCTCCTGTAAAACTGTGCCACAATAAGGACTTATAAGTGAGAGAACTCTTTCAATCTTCCAAGTCTTGTAGACCCTTATTAATTAGATGATTGTTGAGCAGATAAGATTGGCATAACAATGCTACGAAAAGCTTGAAGACGAATATTTTAAATGGCATGTCATGGCATTTGATGCAATTCTCCTTTTGGATGTCATGAATATTTTTGAAACAATGTCAAGCAGTTTTGACGATTATACTGACAGTTTCTTAAATTTCGCCTCTCTTTCGTATGAGGTCCAATTATACGGTTCTCAAAACATATATTCGTGGCTATTATTTTTAGTTGATGCGTCAGTAAGACGGACTACCCAGTTGAAGGAGTATATCTTTAATTAATGAACATTCATTAGCATTTTTCTTACATGCACGGGCTAGAACGCTAACTATTGTATACGTTCTATTCAAATATTTTTCGCAAACAGACCAGTAAAAGACTTGTACTAATAGACTTAGAGGATAGGCTCCCGTTACGCTATGAACGAAATAATTCGTGCAAAAGTCCAGAGAACTCAGAACCTATTCAGAAAAAGCGCAAACATATTCTTTTGGTTAGCGCTGCACAGTCCAGAATACAATGCCATTGGTTATCTAAATGCGGTTTTCTTCAGCGAATTACAATGATGTCCTACCTGCGCAAAGGTTAGTAAAGAGTTGTTTATCTTCTTCCCGTTTCTAGTAGAGTTGGTATTATTAGCATGTGCAGTTGAAATATTATTGCACTCATATAACGCCAAAGAAATTGGCAATTAAAACCGTGTCGCATACTGGTATATTCTCCCTCACAATAGACATGACCCCATGCATTACATTGTTTAGTCAATGTTTGCAAAGGGAATCTGCCAAGACATCTCGGTCTAACGCAATTCAAGTAGACCAGCCTAGAGATCAGGACTCTCAGTTATCTTCTTTTATGCGACATTACATTCCCTTTTTTAAGACATCGATTTCTCTTTGATGCAACCCGTATTTCCAGAGATCGTGCTATAATAGCTTTGAACCGCTTAGTTACACCTAATTTTCATTTTAATAATGGCACAGGCATTCATGCATAAACACTGTCTAACCATAAATTGACCTATTGCAGGTTGGAAGTCAAATTACCAAAGGCGAAAAAGGCACGTTCACGTGTCGGAATAGGTAATGCCGCCAGTACTAGATGTTTTTCAAGCAAAAAGCTACCTCGGCAACGTATAGACTGCATTGCCTACATTGGTCTGTAGCCGTTTTCGCTATATATTGGATCATTTAGTAGCCTACCGAGATGGGACATGCACCGCAATCGGTATTCAACCCTCTATTACACCTGATTAAATGCAGCAAATGTTGTAAAGCTTTCTGAAAACAGAATGACTAGATAGGGCGACGATTCCTTCGGGAAATTTACGCGTTTGGCACTCTATGACGGAATATCCTGTACATCGCACAGTTCCTAATTTGAGCTTGTCAAAAGCGTTACGCCTCTATATATTCTTTATCGGTTTCTCTTTGTTTGTTATAACGATCCTTAGAGCAAGGGTCCAATAGCTTCCTAAACTGCCATTTCAAGCACCAGAATGGTGTTAGATACACATACATCGACAGAAGGAACCAAGACAGCACAGAAAATTGCAGGAAATCGAAATTCCATTGTGTGAACCCTTCGAATCAGGGCTATCAGCTTGGCGTGTACATCTACATTGGCTTTCTATTCTAGAAAGGGGAATGGCTAGTCTCATCTTTTGCAGCAGCGTGAGGGGTCAAAACGGATCAACCTGCTTTGTCTCACTTTATAGCCGCTACTTTGTGTTTTTCCCCCAAGTAAAAGGCACGTCTTTGTTTAGGCAACTTTTATTTCTTTTCCATCAGTTTATCCATCGTTGAATGTCAGTAGAAAAAGAATGAAAGTAATTCAGTTGATCTTTGAACAGAGAAAGAAAGAAAGAGCTGTCGTAGAAATACTAGGGCCGAACGGGATAATAGCAACGCTAAAATCCCACTGGTAAACGAAGAGTCAATTATTCGGAAATTTCTGACCTTAGCAAAAATTCGATGGAACAAACGTTGTCTTCAGATATTTCTATCACGGAAAATAGCTTCAGGTACAGGAAACCAATGGTGATCTCGACCCGTCACTAAGACTCATCTGGATGACAAAAGGTTTAAAAGGGCGACACTACCACTAAAATCCTTCTGCTGACAAAAATGAGCTCACACGGTCACTTTTTGTTTCCTTTGTTCAGTAAGAATATTCTTTTCTAAATATCTAGAAGCCATAGATAGAACCTGATTTGCTAGAATCACTTTGAGAGACATGAGTGAATTCAATCTAAGCTTTGCACGTATGAAAAAGACGTACGAACTATAAGAGCACCAGATCAAAAAAAAAAAATAAAAAACCGCCCTTTATCTGTTCCCCCTTTGGTTCGAAATTTAAACATCCGATTAGGGCGATCCATTCAAACTTGACCGCAAGGAACAAGACGAGCGAGAAATAGGCTACTGCGAAGGAAGCATTAGCAAACATACCACTCTACTGTTATAGGAAATTCTATTGAATACCTGGCATGAGGGGTGCTGAGATAAGTTGTCCAAGCTTTCTTTTATCTTTTCCTTTTCTTTTCAAGTGAACGTCCTGCTTTCTTACTTTCATCTCGTCCTTTTGCGCAGTTCACATTGTCAGACCTTTCACAAGAAAAATATAAAGTCGAATGTGTAACTTGGCCTACTATTCTTAAGCCTGAAGGTGCTCTATAGGCTTTTTGGCATCACTTGCTTTGGAAAATATCACCATCCTCGGCTAGTTTTGGCTTTTTCGGATTTTCTCACGGTAGGGAAATCAAACGAGCGGACCAGAAAAAAAAGATAGCGCCCTTAACTTTCACTAGTAGCTAGAAGCAAAAGAGAAAAAGAAAACAAACAAAACGGAAAGGATATTCGCTGACTCCAATGGGAGGTATAGGTTGCACCCAGAGAAATAAGCGATATGATCCTTTGTTATATAACCTGAATTCAACGAAGAACAAACCTACTTTATTTTTCCTTCTTCTCTCTCTTCTTCAACGTACACACGCAAAAAGCAAAAGACCATTATAAAGAGAGTGAGAGAGGCGCAAGTAGATGACACTCCATCTAAACCGTGTAACCCACTGTAATCCTTTTTTTTTTGTTCCGTTCTTGCGCCTCACCTAATCTATCCTCTTTCTTGGCATGTTGATACCAATCTCCTGTCATAGAAGCGGGCTTTTTCTAAAAAGAAGGAAAATGATTAGCTAATCCGGCTAGTGATATATTTTATATTAATGCCGATACCTTTTTGTCATTTAGCAAAGGGGAAGCAAACAAGTCCTTTAGTTTCTTCTATATGTCGTTCTTTTTTAATGTTTGCCAATGAGAAAGCGAGATGTCGATCGTAACTTTCTATTCTGGCGTCTTTTTACCGCGCCCCACTGCGCCATGCTCATAATTAAGGTATAGATCAGCAAATATATTTCTTATTTTGTTTTAGAAGCAAAGGAAAGAAAAGGGAGGGATATGTACTATGGAACTAAACGCCTCGTTACAGTCCCTGTTATGTTCTCGGCAAAAGAAGAAGTAAACAAGCTTTTTTAGAAAAGAAAGAAGCATCACAAGCTTTATTTTTTTTTCGTTTTCTTTACATTCTTAGTGCACATGAACGATCACTTCGAAATGGAAAACATAACAACCGCGTTGTCCCTGGTAAAACAAACGAAAACAACATGGGACAGATTGAATTCGATCGATAGAAAGGCAATCTTTCTCTCTCTCTCTCTCTCTCTCTCTCTCTGTGTAATGTGTATGGTGTCTGTATGCGCACGTGCTGTGTTGTGCTCTCTCGGATACCATATCACCAATTTTCCACTACGCCTTATCTCTATATTGGTACTAGTGCCAGGTGCAATGAAATCGACTACGCAAAAAAAAAAAAAAAAAAAAAAAAA